>ONZH01013687.1:0-35726 GCA_900303285.1 Rhinella marina
GAGGTATTTTGTTGATATCATGAGTGTAGTAAAATCTCGCACCGCAAATCCCGATGGGGTTCTTCTCTGTGCAAATGATTTCACTCCTCTCATGCAGTCACGCGTGGAATAAGGCTGTCTATGGGGTATATATCACGGAGGCTGCTGTCCTTCAACTGTGATATAAAAAACCTCCACAGTTAGTTACAGCAACAAACAGTTGCTGAAAGGCAGGTTAACTTACCTTATTTACGGGTGCCTTTACAATGGGATGCTTTTTTCTTTTTTCGGTTCTCTGCTGCCTAAAATCCACAGCGCATCAATGGCTTATTTTATGCCACCTTCAGTACTATGGGGCTGGATGCAAATACCCAGTTCAGCACAGAACTGTGTATGTCCGGACGGCACCATAGTACTGAATGCCGTTTGGTGAACGGTATAAAAATGCCCTGTGGATTTTACTCGCAGCCACATGTGAAGGTACCCATAGGGTGAGGTTTTTTGGGAGTGACCAAAGAGAGGGCGGGAAGGTCACTCCCATACCCCATCAGGGGTTTTTCCCCTACCGACTTTAAAAGATAATTCCAGGCAATTAATAACTTTCTGTGCCCTTACTTGACCCAGAAACTTGCCTGGACTTATCCTTTAAGCCAGCTGGTGACAGCACTAAAAAAACACAAAAGCATACATCCACTGAGTTGGGCGCTGCACTCGGTTAGGACATCAAACTGGTGTAACAAAGATATATATATATATATGTCTCGCCAACAGCCATAGGCCCAGATTCAACAGGTTTGACACCAGAGCAGTTGCGTCAATTTGTAAAGCGAGTGCCAGTGAGGTGTCCATTTCATGAAAATTGGACACATATTTTTGGATAATGGAACTGGCGTAAAGCCTTCTTGAATCTGTGCCTTTTTAAATGTCCTTTCTTCACCTCATGGATTCTGTGGGTGAGGTTGTCTGTCTATTTAACCGTATCCGTATCCTACTAGACTAGCTGTAATGTTAGAGGGTTTTTTTTAACGTTGACTGTCCTGTGCTGAACTCTACATCAACATTTTGTCATGTATAAAAAGTGATTTTTACAAGCGTGCATATTCTTAGCTTCCAACTTCAGTTCCTTGTACTAGGCCCTTCTGGGTCCAAAAGAATACTGCTCCTACTAATGCTCCCACTGTCAATTGTCTATTTGGAAACATACTGGGTGCAATCAAGAGCTGCTGAAGCTGCCTCCTCAACTTGTCTCTTCTCAACAATACTGGCCTGGGTGCAATCAAGTTCTGCCTCCTCCTCCTCCTCAACTCGTCTCTTCTAAACAATACTGGCCTGGCTGCAATCAAGTGCTGCCTCCTCCTCCTCCTCAACTTGTCTCTTCTCAACAATACTGGCCTGGGTGCATTCAAGTGCTGCCTCCTCCTCCTCCGTCAATTGTCTGTTCTCAACCATACTGGCCTGGGTGCAATCAAGTGCTGCTGCCTCCTCCTCCGTCAATTGTCTGTTCTCAACCATACTGGCCTGGGTGCAATCAAGTGCTGCTGCCTCCTCCTCCTCCGTCAATTGTCTGTTCTCAACCATACTGGGTCCAATACAGTACTATTACTGCTGCTGGTTCCACTGTCAAATGTCTGTTTTCCACCCTACTGGGTCCAAGGCAATGCTGCCGGTGTTGCCAACTTGCACTTTGTGTCCTATGTCCCGTGTAATCACTTACACCTTGGCTAATGTGTACCTGTTCTGGGGTGCACAAGGTCTAATTAAATGGTACACCTGTCTGTCTTCTGACCTGTGATGTCACTGAGACCGCATCGACTTCAACGCAGCCTATTCTTGGGCTGGTGCCATGATCTACCGTGTGTTTTTGGTGCTCTGGCATGACATGGACTGCTCCAGCGGACATCTTCAATGCTGTCAAATGTTGTCGACCTGGCTGAGGTTTCACTATTTTTGCACTTTGATTTTTTCCACTTTTTTCATTGTAATAGCAACTGCAACTAAACGAAACTATACCCTATCAGACTCCAACTATTGTAGCTGCAATTATTCAGCCGTTATAGCAAGGTTCGTTTTAGGTTCGGTTCGTACGAATCCGAACTTCACGAAAGTTCGCCGAATCGAACCGAACCGAACTTTTCAAAAGTTCGCTCATCCCTACCAAGTAACATTAAATGAGATTTTTCCCAATTTACTTTTAATCCTGAAAAACAAATCTTTCGACTATACCCATAACTTTACCATAATTTTTTCCTTATTGTCACCATATTGGAAACCCCTGATATTTTAATTTTCTCTTATCAAAATAGCTAATGGTTTGCAATTGCAAAAAGCAGAGGGGATAGGGGACATCCCTGCCCTAGTGCCCCTAGAAAGGGCAAAGGGCAGGAACGTTTCCCCATCCAACTCCGCCCTCGCTTTAGAATTTAAGTAAATTAACCTGATCCAACTTATAAATGGATCCCCAAAACCGAAACATTTAAGAACACCCCACAGATAATCCCATACTATACAATCAAAAGCCTTGATCGCATCTAATGAGAGTATCGCTTTCCTGTTATTTCCATTCTTATTTTCTTCTATGTTCATAAATAATCTTCTAATATTAGAATATATCCAACGACCAGGAATAAACCTTGTTTGATCCTCATTAATAATTGTTTTCATTACTCTAGCTAACCTAATACTTTAGCTAATAACTTTAGCTACTTTAGCTAATAACTTAATATTGGTATTCAACAATGAGATGGGCCTATAAGACTTGCTTCAGAGTTGCTTCATCCATTGAATCAGGCAATTTACCTTCCCTCTTGGCTACATTTAACGTTTCCAACAGTTCCGGGATAAATATATATATTTCGTTAAATTCTTTATATACTTCAAAGGGTAATATAATGAAGTATATAAAAAACGCTTTTTTAAAAATAATAATAATTTTTTGCATCCCAAGACCCATAACTTTTTTATTTTTCATTCTACGGAGCCTTTGTGGGCTTGGTATCATTTTGGGGCATATAACACTTTTTTACTTCTTTGTATTTCATTTTTTTGGTGGTGAATAAGCAAAAAAAAAAAATTTCCGGCATGGACATAGTAATACCAAACATGTAGAGGGTATTTTATTTTTGCAATTTTTTTCCACTGAAAAGATTTTTATAATGGAAAAAGTTATGTTTTTTTTTATAAAACTTATTTTTACGTTTCTTTTTTAACTGTTTACTGCCAGAGAAGTGCAGCCTGATGGGAAACACTGCAGGTAGGCCTCGGGCCTTAATTAGGTACCCCACAATCTAATTTGTGTGGTGTTGATAAGAGACAGGAGTCCTCTTCCTCTGTAACCGTTGTTTGGGTCCGCATCCAAGCCGTTTGGGTTATTTGGGTCCGGGTCTACTCTGTGTGCTGTCCGCATCTGTTGCTCCATTCTGTGACCCTGTGTCCTATTCTTGTCCGTTTTTCTGACAAGAATAGGCATTTCTATAATGGGCGGCCAGTTCCGTTCTGCAAATTGCAGAACGCACATAGGCGGCATCTGTGTTTTGTGGAACCGCAATTTGTGGACCACAAAATGCAGCCCGGTCGTGTGAACAAGCCTTTAATCTGTGGTTTACTGATGTCAGATACACCACAATTATTAAGATATGCATGCCACTGCCAAAATCTTCTAGCTGGTGATCTGAGGGAAAATTACAGTGGTTGACTGGTTTATTGAAATAAATTATAATAAATGTAACATAGTAACATAGTTTATAAGGCCGAAAAAAGACATCTGTCCATCCAGTTCGGCCTGTTTTCCTACAAGTTGATCCAGAGGAAGGCAAAAAAAACCCTGTGAGGTAGAAGTCAATTTTCCCCGCTTTAGGGGAAAAAAATTCCTTCCCGACTCCAATCAGGCAATCAGAATTACTCCCTGGATCAACGATCCATCTATAGTAACTATAACCTGGAATATTATTACCCTCCAGAAATGCATCCAGGCCCCTCTTGAACTCTTTTAGTAAACTTACCATAATCACCTCCTCAGGCAGAGAGTTCCATAGTCTCACTGCTCTTACCGTAAAGAATCCTCTTCTATGTTTGTGTACAAACCTTCTTTCCTCCAGACGCAGAGGATGTCCCCTCATCACAGTCACAGTCCTGGGGATAAATAGATCATGGGAGAGATCTCTGTACTGACCTCTGATATATTTATACATAGTTATTAGATCTCCCCTCAGTCGTTTTTTTTCTAAAGTGAATAAGCCTAATTTTGATAATCTTTCTGGGTACTGTAGTCCACCCATTCCAGTTATTACTTTAGTTGCCCTCCTCTGAACCCCCTCCAGCTCTGCTATGTCTGCCTTGTTCACAGGAGCCCAGAACTGTACACAGTACTCCATGTGTGGTCTGACTAGTGATTTGTAAAGTGGCAGGACTATGTTCTCATCACGGGCATCTATGCCTCTTTTGATGCAACCCATTATCTTATTGGCCTTGGCAGCAGCTGTCTGACACTGGTTTCTACAGCTTAGTTTGCTGTTCACTAAAATTCCTAGGTCCTTTTCCATGTCAGAGTTATCTAATATTTTACCATTTAGTATGTACTGGTGACTTGCATTATTCCTTCCCATATGCATAACCTTACATTTGTCAGTGTTAATCCTCATCTGCCACTTCTCTGCCCAAGCCTCTAATCTATCCAGATCCATCTGTAGCAGTGTACTGTCCTCTTCTGTGTTAATTACTTTACACAGTTTAGTGTCATTTGCAAAAATTGATATTTTACTGTGCAAGCTTTCTACAAGATCATTAATATATATATTGAAGAGAATAGGGCCCAATACTGATCCCTCTGTCTGGCTTCTTAACTCCCTTCCCACCCTTGCTTTTCTTACATTATATAAAAGTGTCAAGCGCAGATAAAATTCCAAAAAATGCAAAAGACAGGACTTGGATAAATCCTCCCTATAATATATATATATGGTTAACAGCATGTATGCCCCTTTTTGGATGCAAAATAAGCCAGGATTCTGGTAAATTTAGTTTGATCTCTCCATTGTTTAGGATATTGGAAGAGTTCCTGATAACTTGAGGTCCAGTGCTAATGGACCATTGCGTTTCTTCTATAGAGCTTTACCATTAGAAGTTAGCAGCCAGAAAGAAGAATTAAAACTCAGATGCATCAGTCATGCTGCTAATTGGTGAAGTGCGATTTATGACTAGAATTCCTTGGTTATGTGCTCTACATTTTTCCAGCTGTCAGTCATATACACTGTAGCCTGCATGTGGTTCTGCTGCCATAGTAACTTTAATAATAATAGCTGTCAACAAAATCTACTTTTGCTTACGTTGCTTCTAAGAGTAGTTTGGAACTAGGCGGCAGGTGATGCAATAGAGTACATACTATTTTACAGGCTATTACCTTCAGTACTTATCAAAACCTTTCTGTAGAACTGTTTGACTGGTACAAAAATTGCAGGACTAGCGCACCTTTGGCACTTTGTATTACAGAACACTCGTGGCCAGGGGCGTAGCTATAGGGGGTGCAGAGGTAGCAGTCGTTACCGAGCCCCGGAGCCTGAGGGGCCCAAAGAGCCTTGTGCTACATAAGAAGACACACAAAGCACTAAGGGAAGGGGGGCCCAAGCTGAACTCTTGCACCAGGGCCCATGAGCCTTTAGCTACGCCCCTGCTCGTGGCTTAACTGCTTTTACTTCTAAATGTGTTCATTTCACAATAATGACATTTTTAAAACATAGTTAAAATGTAAATTTAATTTCAATTTAGGTCTCTTTGGCAAAGCTCTAACTGATCATTGCTAAAGAGAATCTGTCTTCAGTGTCTTCAGTCTTCAGTGTTTTATTGAACGTTGAAGACACCTGTGTTTAACAAGTCATATAGGCAGAGTTATAGGCAGTTATAGGTCACATGTACAGTACAGACCAAAAGTTTGGACACACCTTCTCATTCAAAGAGTTTTCTGTATTTTCATGACTATGAAAATTGTAGATTCACACTGAAGGCATCAAAACTATGAATTAACACATGTGGAATTATATACTTAACAAAAAAGTGTGAAACAACTGAAAATGTGTCTTATATTATAGGTTCTTCAAAGTAGCCACCTTTTGCTTTGATTACTGCTTTGCACACTCTTGGCATTCTCTTGATGAGCTTCAAGAGGTAGTCACCTGAAATGGTATTCCAACAGTCTTGAAGGAGTTCCCAGAGATGCTTAGCACTTGTTGGCCCTTTTGCCTTCACTCTGCGGTCCAGCTCACCCCAAACCATCTCGACTGGGTTCAGGTCTGGTGACTGTGGAGGCCAGGTCATCTGGCGTAGCACCCCATCACTCTCCTTCTTGGTCAAATAGCCCTTACACAGCCTGGAGGTGTGTTTAGGGTCATTGTCCTGTTGATAAATAAATGATGGTCCAACTAAACGCAAACCGGATGGAATAGCATGCCGCTGCAAGATGCTGTGGTAGCCATGCTGGTTCAGTATGCCTTCAATTTTGAATAAATCCCCAACAGTGTCACCAGCAAAGCACCCCCACACCATCACACCTCCTCCTCCATGCTTCACGGTGGGAACCAGGCATGTAGAGTCCATCTGTTCACCTTTTCTGCGTTGCACAAAGACACGGTGGTTGGAACAAAAGATCTCAAATTTTGACTCATCAGACCAAAGCACAGATTTCCACTGGTCTAATGTCCATTCCTTGTGTTCTTTAGCCCAAACAAGTCTCTTCTGCTTGTTGTCTGTCCTTAGCAGTGGTTTCCTAGCAGCTATTTTACCATGAAGGCCTGCTGCACACAGTCTCCTCTTAACAGTTGTTGTAGAGATGTGTCTGCTGCTAGAACTCTGTGTGGCATTGACCTGGTCTCTAATCTGAGCTGCTGTTAACCTGCGATTTCTGAGGCTGGTGACTCGGATGAACTTATCCTCCGCAGCAGAGGTGACTCTTGGTCTTCCTTTTCTGGGGCGGTCCTCATGTGAGCCAGTTTCTTTGTAGCGCTTGATGGTTTTTGCGACTGCACTTGGGGACTAGTTTTCCCAATTTTTCGGACTAACTGACCTTTATTTCTTAAAGTAATGATGGCCACTCGTTTTTCTTTACTTAGCTGCTTTTTTCTTGCCATAATACAAATTCTAAAAGTCTATTCAGTAGGACTATCAGCTGTGTATCCACCTGACTTCTGCCCAACACAACTCATGGTCCCAACCCCATTTATAAGGCAAGAAATCACACTTATTAAACCTGGCAGGGCACACCTGTGAAGTGAAAACCATTTCAGGTGACTACCTCTTGAAGCTCATCAAGGGAATGCCAAGAGTGTGCAAAGCAGTAACCAAAGCAAAAGGTGGCTTCTTTGAAGAACCTAGAATATAAGACATATTGTCAGTTGTTTCACACTTTTTTGTTAAGTATATAATTCCACATGTGTTAATTCATAGTTTTGATGCCTTCAGTGTGAATCTACAATTTTCATAGTCATGAAAATACAGAAAACTCTTTGAATGAGAATGTGTCCAAACTTTTGGTCTGTGCTGTACATAGTCAGGGACTTGGGTAGTGACAAGAGGCAAGCTAGACACCTCTGTATCTTGCACACAGACTTCTTCAGCGCTCAATAAAATGTTGAAGACAAACTCTTCTTAGCAATGCTGTTTAAGCTAGACTAAGAAGACTTCCTACACCCTGATTTCTAGAACAAAGAAACATATTTCCCTACCAGGATATAATCCATTATGCAGCTTTTTTGTCCAGGGAGATTGCATGGAGTATTCATTGTATTCAACTGTCAAGGACCTATGTACCAAAGAGGTAGCCTATGTTTCTTCTATACGCACTCTGGCGAAAGGAAGGCTGAGCTAAGTTGGGTGCCTAACTTTATTTTAATGGATTGTGACAACCTGTACACGGTTTCTCTCTCTACAAAATTATAAAATACTGGTATGGGTAATTAACACAGTAATCATGGAATATAAAGGGAAAATAGCACACAAAATCTAAAATGGTTACATATGTGGTGGTCTTAGTATCAGAATACCTCTATGGAAACCCCTGGTGAATATTATAAGTACAGTAGCAAGAAGTATAATACAAGAGTTTTTATTTCTGATTTTTTATATAAACTGTGGTGCTTGAAAGTTTTTGAACCCTTCAGAATGTTTTATATTTCTGCATAAATGTGACCTAAAATGCATCAGATTTTCATACAAGTCCTAAAAGTAGATAAAGATAACCAAATCAAACAAATGAGTCAAACATATTAAATTTATCCATTTATGTATTATGAAAAGTGATCCAATATCACACATCTGTGAGTTGCAAAAGTATATGAACCTTTAGGACAAGCAAGTAATTTGAAGTCAGGTGTTTTTAATCAATGGGATGACAAGCAGGTATGAGTGGTTGACCTGTTTTATTTAAAGAACCAGGATCTATTAAAGTCTGATCTTTAAAACACTTTGTGAAAGCATATCATGGCACGAACAAAGGATTTTTCAGAAGACTTCAGTAGAAGAGTTGTTGATGCACATCAGGCTGGAAACAGTTAAAAAAAAAAAAGTTTGGACTCCACCAATCCACAGTCAAATAGATCAGACAGATTGTGTAAAAGTGGAGAAAATTCAAAATCATCATTACAATCCCCAGGATTGGTTGACCAACAAAGATTATACCAAGATCAAGGTAGGTAATAGTCCACAAGGTCACAAAGGAACATAAGGCAACCACTATGTAACTAAAGACCATTCTTACAGTAGCTAGTGTTAATGTTTATGAGTCGATAATCAGGCGAACACTGAACAACAATTTGCATTGCAGAATTGAAAGGAGAATGTTGCTGCTCTCTAAAAAAAGAACTTTGCTGCCCATCTTAAGCTGTATTCCAGCATAAAAACGTCATACAATAGGTGAAACATGTTGGTGGTAGTATCATGGTTTGGGCCTGTGTTGCTGCATCTGGGCCAGGATGGCTTTCCATCATAGATGGAACAATGAATTCTGAATTATACCAGCAAATTCTAAAGGAAAATGTCAGGAATCTCCTGAGAACATGATTCATGCAGAAAGACAATGACCATAAGCAAACAAGCCATTCTATTAAAGTATGGTTAAAAAAAAATATTGTTTTGAAATGGCCAAGCCAAAATCATGACATTGATCCCATAGAAATATTGTGGAAGGACCTAATATGAGCATCTCAACAGCATAACAGAGTTGAAAGCTGTTCTGCATTGAGGTAACAGCTACAATTCCTCCAAGCTGATGTGCTGGACTTATCAACAATTACTGGAAATGTTTAGGTGCAGTTATTGCTGCACAAGAGGTGACACCAGATACTGAGACCAAAGGTTCACATACTTTTGAAGCTCACATGTGATATTTAATCATTTTCCTCAAGTACATCACCAAGTATAATATTTTTGATTTGGTTATCTTTATCTACTTTTAGGACCGTGAAAATCTGATGTACCAAATTTATGCCAAAATATAGAAAATTCTGAAGGGTTCACCAACTTTCAAGCACAATTTCTACCTGTAATTTCCCATGTGCAATGTGATTACTTCTAAACTAAAATAAAACCCTTAGCTAACCAAATTTTGCCTAATATTTTAGCAGTAATCATTCAAGCAACAGCAGTTTTTAGTAATCACTACATAATTTCCCCTGCATTAAATCCCTTGTCCGAATTTAGTTATGAAAGGTTAAAATTATTATTATTCACTGTAAGTGTATGATGTTGGAGTAAGTAGGAAAGGGCATAAATGATAAGGCAATCAAGAGTCTTGTGAAAGATTTTATAGAGATCTTAAAATAATCTTATATTACTGAGAAAATTCACTCACCTCAATATAAAATATTTGCAGTTGCTGCGCTTGCTCTCAGGTTCTTTCCCATTACGGTTATGTATTGTACGGCTTAGGCAAACACAGTCAATTTTACTGCCCTGGTCATTTTCAAAGAATCATAATCTACAAAAAAATCATATTAAAAACATATTGGTATTATTCACTTTCCCATTCAAGCACAAAGCTTTAGCAAACACACCAGCACAAGTCTGTAGCATCTAGTGCGTATCTAATAGAAATTAAATCAAGTCCTGACTCAATTTAATGCAGCTTCAGTGAATAAAAATGAATTATGTTCAGGAGATATATTCAAGATAGAGAGCCTACCATCTACAGAGAATCATATGCAATTTCCTGCATGATTAAAGAGCTGGAGATGGCACTTTATATCATTTAATAAATAAAGATTTATAGCCGGTATCAAAGTTAAGCAGAAAAGATTTTGCTTGAGAGTACTGTACTCCCAACCTCCTCGAGAGACTAGCACAATATATTACTTTTTCCAATGTAGAGTGTGTTAAGAAGTACAGTGGAGTTTAAAAAAACAAGAAAATATATACCTTGAATTATTACTGTAGAAATATATATTTAAACATATTTACTAGTAAAATAAGTCAGTTCCCATTAAAAATACATGCTAGTGGTAAAATAAGAATACACATATTTAATCTGGAGTCGCTTTATCTAAGATACTATTCTGGAAAATTGCATCACTAATTCTTCTCTTACAGATTATAGGAAAGAACAAGTCACAAGAAAATAAAATTCCCTGCAGCTGCCTTCCTGACCATTGATATGGTGAGGGACCCGAGGGAGGCAAAATTTTGTCTTGTCAAGGGCCCAAAAGCACTATGGTATGCTCTTTATCTGGTCAATGTTTGGTACATTTTATCTTGGCTATATGGCACCGTGTATCTAGTTCTTAAATGGCTAATTATTTCCATGCTAAATGGCTGTATTTATACAATGCTAAATATAATTATAGTCTATTCATTGCAGATTGCTCTTAAAGGGCACCCATCAGCAGATTTGTAGCTATGAAACTGGCTGACCTGTTATATGTGCTCTTGGCAGCTGATGGCATCTGTGTTGGTCCCATGTTCATATGTGTCCAAATTGCTAAGAAAAATGAAGTTTTAATATAAGTAAATAAGCCTCTAGGAGCAACAGGGTGTGTTACCTTTACTTCTAGAGGCTCAGCTCTCTCTATCTCTGCAACTACTGTGTCCTTTAAACTTTGATTGACAGGGCCAGGCAGGCGTGATCATGTTCACACTGTCTGGACCTTTCAATCAAAAAGGAGAGGATGTGGCAGTTGCAGAGAGAGAGAGAGAGCTGAGCCTCTAAGGCTGTTATGGCTAACCTCCGGCACTCCAGCTGTGGTAAAACTATGACTCCCAAGAGACCCTTGCTTGGCTGTTCTCAGAACTTCATAGAAATTAATGAAGCATGCTGGGAGTCATAGTTTCAACACAGCTGGAATGCCGGAGGTTAGCCATCACTGTTCTAGGAGTAACAACAACGCCTCAATTGCTCCTAGAGGCTTATTTGCATATATTAAAGTTTTTCTCAGCAATGCAGGCACATATGAACATGGGACCAACACAGATGTCTTCAGCTTCCAAGAGCAAATGTAACATGTCAGACAGTTTCATAAGTACAAATCTGCTGACAGATGCCCTAACTATATTACATCCACATGCAGAAAAATAAAATTAAATCGATTACATTCAATTATCTTGGGGCTTCACATAGATAAAACTGGTCCCATTAGCACTAGTGTATTGCAAAGTTATGAAAACTCCCTTTGAAATGTCATAGCAATGATTCATTACATTATGATGATTCATGACATTACATATTTTACTAAATTTGAATGGTTTGGTTCTTTCTATCAGAAAATTTAGTGACACATATTATTAGCAAAGATTAAAAGGGTATTCCATTCTGCACACTAAGGCCCCATTCACACGACCGTATTGAACGGGGCCGTATCTCTCCGCAAAATTGCGGAATAGATGCGGCCCCATTCACCTCTATGGGGCCGGGAGCCGCGGCACAGAGCTAGCTCCGTGCCGCGGCTCATTTGAAGCATGTCCTATACTTGTCCGTATGCACGGACAAGTATAGGCATCTTCAATGGGGCCTATACATGTCTACGAGCGCTGCGGAACACACGTCAGGCAGCCCCCGTATACTTGCGGGTCCGCAGTAATGCGGGCCCGCAAATATACGGTCGTGTGAATGGGGCCTTAGAGTATATCTATAGGATATTCTATGAATGTCCAAAAGATGTAGGTCCCACCTCTAGGACCAACTCCTATCTCAACAATGGGTCCCCTACGTGAAAGAAGAGCATGCCACGCATGAATGGCATTTTGTATTGGGTCCTGTTCTTGAGATAGTAGTGAGTCCCAGAGGTGGGACCTGCATCTATTGGACACATAGTATATTCTATTGATATTTCATAAATGTTCAGATGGGAAAACCACACTGTTCTTTCACACAGTTTCATTTAATTTAACAGAGAATGTTATAACTAGCAAATTTCTGAATCATAATTTAAAAATATGCCTGCATCCACCTAAAAAAAGCTGTAAAGTCATGGCCACTAGGGGCTTACTTCCACCTAATTTGCAGTCCACTCCCTGTTGTCAGGCAAGATCTTGCCCTAGTAACAGAGAAACAGAAGATGGCAGATAGGAAGTGGGGGGTGTCAGAGCTAGCTGAGAGCCTGGGCCTGATAAAGGAACTGCTTCTACATTGCTTCTGAACATCAACATCATATTTTTGTCAGCATGCTTTTCCCCTCCTTATCTGTTCTATGAACTCCAGAGCTTAAAACAAACATAGTGGAAAGTAAGGGAAAGAACATCCCATCAGTACAGTACTGGCAGATTCCACACATGGGAGACATCACATGAAATGTGCAACTGAAACAGAATATTATGGCTATAAAGGACATTAGGGAAGCCTAAAAAAGACCTTTTTATAAAACTCCAGTATGCGTTAAGATCCATCTATTAGGTACTAGTACATTGAATATTGAAGGTTCCTCTTTACCAGCAGAGGTCAATATACAGAAATTTTCAATAACGTGAATTAAGGGTAAGTATTTTTGTAAGAAATAAACTTTGTTGTTCACTAAATTAGACAATTTTTTTCTGTTTTGGTATATTTATTTTTTCAACATGTAATTGCATTTATTACTAGTCTACAAAATGTTTGTTTACTCCAAAAAGTGTCTTGCAAATAACAGTAATGAATCGCTGCTTTCAAACATGAAAATATAAAATTAAAATGTCATTGATTGCTTTTGTTACACATAGCAACACAGCTTTAAGAATTACTACATGTTTCCTAATTTTACTGTTTGATTGTTTGTTCATTTAATTACATGTTTGAACTGAAGTAATTGCTGTTTAATGAAAAATAACCCACAGAAAATAGTTGTGGTATCTGAATGTGACATGTTACCAGTTTCTAATTACTTAAATCCATTTTTATTTGTACTGTACTATTGTATAATAGTATTATTATTATTATTATTATTATTATTATTATTATTATTATTTTGTATTTGTTTTATTTCTATGTCTTTGGATATACTTAGGAAAATCCAGCACAGGTCATAAAATCCATGAGTTCTTTATTGAAGATTCAAATCAGTATATGCATGTGTGTGGACAGAGCCTCTGATACTACTGTTACTGCGTTTCGGGCATGTCGAATGTCCAGTTATGACTAAGGACATTTGATATGTCCGAAATGCGTTAACATGAGTATCAGAGGCTCTGTCCCTACACATGTATGTACAGATTTGAACCTTCAAAAAAGAACTCATGGGTTGTATGACTTGTGCTGGATTTTCCTACTAAGTTTGAGCGGTCTTGATTCAGACCTATCCGGGCAAGGCTTGTGTCCTAACTCAGGTGAACTGGAGTTTCCTGCCTTGTTTTTTGATTTACACTGCTTTACCTTCTACAACATGTTGTAATTTTAGTCCGGCCACCTCTTGGCATGTTTGCTGTGCTGCGACCCGAACTCTGGCTGCCCCCGATATAGTGAATGGGGATGGAGCGTAGTTCCGGCCGCACACCTGCACTAGCAGCAGCACGCATTCAGCAAGCTGTTCACCTGCCGGAACAACCTGCTGGGCACCCCTACCGCTAGTGTGAAAGTAGCCTTATGGGGTGAATACTGGAGCTGATGGAGGCTGATTAAAAGGCTGGGGGATGATGATCTAAGGCATGGGGGCTGATTAAAAGGCTGAGAGTTGATGATTTGAGGCATGGGGGCTCATTAAAAGGCTGGGGGCTGATGATATGAGGCATGAGGGCTGATTAAAAGGATGGGGACTGACTTATGGCATGAGGGCTGATTCAAAGGCTTGGGGGCTGACCTATGGCATGAGGGCTGATTAAAAGGCTGGTGGCTGATTAAAAGGCAGGGGGCTGACCTATGGCATGAGGGCTGATTAAATAATGATATGGGGTTGATTAAATGATAATGGGGCTGAATAAATGAGGCTAGGGGCTGATAAAATGAGGCATGAGGGCTAATATAAGTATAGGGGTCTCGCGCATGCAGGCGACAGAACGTTCTGTGTCATTTCGTAGGCCCGAATACCGCTCTAAGAATAGCAAGGCAAGAATAATTAGAGGCGGTATTAGGTTGATGGCTGACAGTGCCTCCAGTTCCTGCACGTTGTCTCCCATCCAGTCTCCTGCTTTAAGTGCAGAGTTGGCACCGGTGGCCCATGGGCATTTGTTTTCCACCTCAACTCTTTGCACATCAGCCAAGCAGTCTGAGCCTGAAGTCATGGAGCTGTCACTTATGCTTTTTGATCACTCTGCTGGTGGGGGTTCCATGGGCCATCCACCTAGTCCTGCCCCAGAAGTGGAAGAGATTGAGTGCACTGATGCCCAACCCAATGTTTGAGGAAGATGATGTGGGAAGACCACTGCAGAGCATCTCTGATTATGATGACAAAACACAGGTGTCAACAGATGCCACTGTTTGCAGTGTGCAGACCGGCAAGGAGGGTAGGGGTGAGGAGTGGGTGAAAGATGATGTGGAGGATGATGAGGTCCTAGACCCCACATGGAATCAAGGTCACCTGAGTGACGTGTGCAATTCAGAGGAAGAGGTGGTGGTCATGCAGCTTCAGTCACACAGCACAAGAGGGAGCAGGGTGCAAAACCAGCCAGTACACCTACTACTGCCCACCGTGCCAAGTGACTAAGCACACCAAAACCAGAATCAAAGGAGTTCCCTGGCATGGCAAAACTTCAGGCAATGTGCTGATGACAAGATACGGGTGGTTTGCATGCTGTGCAGTCAGAGCCTGAAGTGAGTCATAAATGTTCTAAACCTAAGCACCACCTGCATGACCAGGCATCTAACTTCAAAGCACAAGCTGCAGTGGAGTAGACACCTGAAAAAAAACCACAAAAGATCTGAGGCTCCCCCTGCTCCCTCTTCTGTTGCAGTCTCAGCTTCTTTCTCCCCCTCTGGAGCGACAGGACCACCTGGCATCCCATAAAGGGTGGATGTGACAGTAACACCACCACAACCAGCAGTGTCACGTGGGCATCTCCACACTGTCCCATGGAAGCGTTCGGGTCAACTGTCCATCTCCCAAACATTGGAGAGAAAGAGGAAGTAATAACCTTGTTGAGGATGTGGCACAGGAGGAAGAGGAGGAGGAACAGGGATCATTCCCATGGATATTGGGACAGTCGTCCACAAGTGCCTCGCCTACATAACAGAAACCAGACGGATCCGTTATTCTGGCAATAAACTTCTATTATGACGGAATGCTTAACAGAATGCCTCTAAAGGCATTCTGTTATGCATTCCATCATGGAATTGCGTTATGGTCTGTGGTAACAGAATCCATAATACAATTCAGCATATACTGTACCCAAACTCAAACTTCAAAACTTGAAGTTCACTCATCCCTAGTTGTATATTTTGGTGGGAATATATGTCCATAATGTGATACCTCTACACTTTCTCAATAAGTTTCTATGAAGGGTACAAACATTTTCTGTGGGGATTTCAATTTCATGGTCCCTCACCCCTCTCTTGACCAGATGTCCAACATAAGGTTCACCCCACATTCCTTATCTCATCTATTTGATATCTGGTGCATTCATCATGCCACACAATAGAATTCTCCTATTTTTCTCCACCCCATCATTCTTATTTGAGAATTGACCTCTTTTTAGTGGATAGGTTAATCCTGTCAGTAGCAGCTGAGTCTGTCATTGGTACAATTACTTGGTCGTACCATGCACATGTATTAATGGTTATTAAAGAAACGTTTCATATACCCCCTATTCCTCTATGGAGAATCAATGAGTACTTATTCGCAGACTCCAGATATCAACCAGAAGTGAAGCAAGCGTTAGAGGAGTATTTCCAGTTTAACGTTACCTCTGTTTCAGATCCCTCTGTGGTATAAATGGCAATCTTTATTAAGATTGGTCATAGAGACAAAAAACTCAGAGAAAAACATATCTCAGACCTCCTCTTGCAAATAACCACAACAGAACCCTTGAAAAAGACTTCCCCCATGTAGGCCCTATCTGATAAGCTCCAGTCTCTCAGGATTTAGCTTCGAGAAGCATGTTGCACAAATATGAACTTTATTTGAGGAAAGTTAAAGCTTTGTATTACTCTCAAGCTAATAAAGCTGGTAGCTTGAGGGTGCTGAGCTTTAAAATCACGCATTGCTTATCTTTGGGATTCTTCTTATTCCCAGAAGATATATGATGCCAAATCTATTGCTAATAGGTTTATGTCCTATTACTCCCAATTGTATAATCCAACGGAAGAATCTGCCTTCCGGACTGCATCTATATCAGAGATTGACGCTTTCCTTGGATCTCTTTCCTTTCTCTCCCTGAATACACAGGAGCTAGCATACTGTAAAAGTCCTGGCCCAGATGGCCTTACAAATTCCTACTACAAACTCTTTGAGATTTTGACTCCTCATCTCCACGCATCCCTGTCTCGTGCCATGGATGATGGAAGATTCCCTAAAGAAATGCTATAGGCATTTGTAGTCACACTACATGCAAAGATCCAACCACCCCCAAAAGTTTCCAGCCTATATCTTTACTGAACACTGATCTCAAGATCTATGACAAGCTTTTAGCAAATAGATTATCCCCGATCCATCATTAGTGGCTCCAGACCATCCTGGCTTTGTACAGGGCCGACAGATTACTGATAATTCCAGGAGAATATTAAACCTGATGGATTACATCAATAGGATGTCTACTCAATTGATGTTTGTTACTCTTGACGCTGAGAAGCCATTGGACCGAGTAAATTGGTCTTTTGTCTTCACGGTGCTCCACACCATGGGATTTCCGGAACTGATGGTGAGAGCTATTACTGCATTGTACATACAGTCTTTGTCCCAGGTGCTGGCGAAAAGGTTCTGTCTGACCTATTTACAATATTGAATGGCACGCCCTTTCCCCCTTATATTTATTTTATCATTAGAACCTTTAGCACAAGCGATCCGACAGGCTATTGATATCGAGGGAATTGGGATTCTCCCAATAAAGGGATCTCTCTCTATAAAGATGATATTATTTTGACCTTAGCAAACCCCTCAGTGTCTTTAAGGAAAGTAATGGAGATGATTCACTATTATGGATACCTCTTAAAGTCAATGCGGGAAAGTCCCAAGGTTTGCCATTTTTTATTTCCAAGCATATTCTCTCGAACCTATGAGTTAATTTCCCTCTGGACTGGCAGGACTCTCATGTTCATTATCTAGGGATACAGGTTACCACCACCCCTCACAAGCTGTACGCTGCCAATTTTCCCCATCTCCTCTCTGTCTTCCAGGGTGACCTGGAAAACATGGATAAAACTGAACTTTCTTGGCTAGGCAGTAGTGCAGTATTTAAACAACGTTCTCTCCCTAAGTTATTATACCTTATTAGGACACTCCCTATACCGTTACCCTATTCCTGTTTTGCTAAAGTCAACAGAATTGCTTAATCAGTTTATTTGGTATCAAGGCAGATCTCATATAGCTAAGAGCATTCTGATTAGATATTAGAAATCTGGAGTGTTAAGCATACCCAATATTTTTGATTACTATCTGTCCTCTCGAGTCAACCAACTGAGAGAATGGTGGGTAGCTGATATCTCTAAACATTGAGTGCATATTGAGCAATCTCAAGCCCTGACGCAAAATCTCAAGTCACTACTTATGGCCTCATTGCAGGAGATCTCTTCTATTCCTGCGCCTTCATATTTCCTTTCTATATCACTTTCCCTGGAAAACTATCATGCCAGGGAAGAATGATCACCATCCTCTGTGGCCCTGTTAACCCCGGTGGAATCTTTACAGTGCCTTATCCCAGACCTCCCATTAAAGTCTTGGAAGGAGAGAGGGGTTAATACAGTGGCTGATCTCTTGCTCAGTCCTCATTAAAAGCTTTTGCAGAATTGCAGGAGACTTTTCAGATTCCACGTCAGGAGTTTTGTAAATATTTGAGAGTAAGGCCTCATGCACACGAACGTGTGCCGGCCGTGCCCGTGCTGCGGGCCGCAAACTGCGGTCCGCAATGCACGGGCACTGACCGTGAGGCCACCGCATGCGGATCGCGGACCCATTCACTTGAATGGGGTCCGCGATCCGCATCCGAGGGTCCGCACCGCAAAAAAGTAGTGCTTGCGCTACTTTTTTGCGGTGCGGAGGCACGGCCAGAAACACCACGGAAGCACACAGTAGTGCTTCCGTGGTGTTCCGCTCCGCATCTCCCGGATCGCAGACCCATTGAAGTGAATGGGTCCGCGATCCGTGATGCGGGCTGCACACGGCCGGTGCCCGTTTATTGCGGACCCGCCATATGCGGCCCGCAGCACGGGCATGGCCGTCACACGTTCGTGTGCATGAGGCCTAAGGGGTTGTTCACATATCAGTTATTTGATCAGTTATTTCCATCAGTTATTGTGAGCCAAAACCAGGAGTGAACACTAAACCGAGATCCGATATAATGAAAAGATCTGCACCTGTTTGGTATTTTTGACCCGCACCTGTTTTTGGCTCACAATAACTGATGGAAATAACTGATCAAATAACTGATATGTGAACAACCCCTAAGACACTTCTTAGTGGAGAGGCTTCCTTTGACAATAAAGGTCAATATAGAGATACAGCGCCTTTAGTCAATATTGACTGCAGCACCAATAGGTATCAAACTGATCTATTCATACCTCAGGCTGTAAAGATTCTTTCATCAAATACGCCTTTTCTCTCCTGGGAATCAAAACTAGGGGAATCTTTCTCCACCACTTAACCCTTAGGATACCAGCGCCATACATGTACGGCGCTGGAAGCCGGGACAAAAATCCCAGCGCTGTACAGCTACAGGGGTCCGGCAGTGGCCGATAGCCGGACCCCTGCTGTATGCACTGGCATCGGTGAAAACACCGATGTTGGTGCATTAACCCTCGCACTGCCGCCATCAGTGCTGACTGCGGCATGTGCGGGTATCCTGTCGGGTTGCGAACCCCATCGGGTCCCCGCGCTGCTGTGACGGGGACCCGATGGCAGAGAAGGCAGCCCGATGCCTTCCTTAGGCATCGGACTGCCTTCTATGGTAGCCTGTGAGAACCAGCCCCCTGGATCTCACAGGCAGATTGCAATGTGTAATACACTTACAGCCAGACTGGGACAAAAAAATAAAGTAAAAAAAATAAGTTAAAAAAATAAAGTTTAACAAAAAAAAGTTTCAAGAAAAAAAAAAGTAATTTTCCCAAAATAAAGTTTACAAAAAATTGTAAAAAAGAAAGAAAAAAAGAAAAGTAGACATATTAGGTATTGCTGCGACCATATCGACCGGCTCTATAAAAATATCACATGACCCACCCCGCTAGGTGAACTCTGTAAAAAATAAAAATTAAAAACAGTGCAAAAAAAGCCATTTTCTGATCACCTTGCCTCACAAAAAGTGTAATACCAAGCGATCAAAAAGGCATATTTACCCTAAAATGGTACCAATCAAACTGTCATCTTGTCCTGCAAAAAATTAGGCCCTACCTAAGACAATCGTCCAAAAAATAAAAAAAAAATATGGCTCTCAGAAAATGGCAACACAAAAAAAGATTTTATTCTGTTCAAAAATGTATCTAATGTGTAAAACTTAACAAAAATAAAAATGTTAGACATATTAGGTATCGCAGCGTCCGTAACAACCTGCTCTATAAAATATCACATGATTTGCCCCTTTGGGTGAATGCTGTAAAAAAAAAATTTAAAAAAACTATGAAAAGACATTTTTTCCCTCTTTCCTCACAAAAAGTGTAATAGCAGGCAATCAAAAAGGTGTATTTACCCCAAAATGGTATCAATCAAACCGTCATCTTGTCCCGCAAAAAATTAGACCCTATCTAAGACAATCGCCCAAAAAATAAAAAAATATGGCTCTCTGAAAATGGCAACGCAAAAAAAGATTTTATTCTGTTCAAAAATGCATCTAATGTGTAAAACTTGCTCTATAACAATATCACATGATTTGCCCCTTCGGGTGAATGCTGTAAAAATGTTTTTTTTTTTTTAAAAACTATGCCAAAACAGCTATTTTTTTTCACCCTGACTCACAAAAAGTGTAATACCAAGCGATCAAAAAGGCGTATTTACTAGAGATGAGCGAACATGCTCGTCCGAGCTTGGTGCTCGTTCGAGCATTAGGGTATTCGTACGTGCTCGATATTCGGACGAGCATATCGCGATACTCGAGGAAATGGCATCTTCCTCTTCCTGCATGTTAGGCGCCTTTTTCTCAGCTAATCAACATGCAGGAGAGTCTTTGGTACCTCCTAGCATCACGTGGAGCCCCTACAAGTCGATAGCAGGGATTGGCTGGCCAGATCAGATGACCTGGGAATATAAGAATCTGGTCCCACGCTGCCCGCCTCAGACGCCGCCTGGATGAGATAGAGCTGTTGTCTGTCAGGGGGAGTGTTAGGGCCTCAATTTAGATTTTGGTTAGGCAATAATCATCCTCAAAGAACCCAACAGCCCTCCCAGGTCTCCTCCTGGCTGCTGGCTGGGACTTGTAGTGCAGCTACCGCCATCTTGGCTGCACACGGTGCACAGCGACTGGTGGCAGAAAGGGGACAGCACGTTGTCCACACAGACCCCAAAGAAATTGCCCAAAGTCCTCTCAGTACTCATTTTTGCTGCTGCTGTACCTTGGCTTGCTGGGATCTGTAGTGCAGTCTAGGGAATACGTTTTTTCTCTCAGTTATATATACTACAGTGCAGTGAACAATTCTGTAGTGTGCTGTACAGTAGCCGCATTCTAAACAGTACGCTTTTTCTCTCAGTTATATATACTACAGTGCAGTGAACAATTCTGTAGTGTGCTGTACAGTAGCCGCAGTCTAAAGAGTACGTTTTTTCTCTCAGTTATATATACTACAGTCCAGTGAACAATTATGTGGTGTGTGGCACAGTAGCCGCAGTCTAGAAAATACGTTTTTTCTCTCAGTTATATATACCACAGTGCAGTGAACAATTCTGTAGTGTGCTGTACAGTAGCCGCAGTCTAAACAGTACGTTTTTTCTCTCAGTTTTATATACTACAGTGCAGTGAACAATTCTGTAGTGTGCTGTACAGTAGCCGGAGTCTAAACAGTACGTTTTTTCTCTCAGTTATATATACTACAGTGCAGTGAACAATTATGTGGTGTGAGGCACAGTAGCCGCAGTCTAGAAAATAAGTTTTTTCTCTCAGTTATATATACTACAGTCCAGTGAACAATTATGTAGTGTGCGGCACAGTAGCCGCAGACTAAAGAGTACGTTTTTTTCTCTCAGTTATATATACTACAGTGCAGTGAACAATTATGTGGTGTGCGGCACAGTAGCCGCAGTCTAGAAAATATGTTTTTTCTCTCAGTTATATATGCTACAGTCCAGTGAACAATTATGTAGTGTGCGGCACAGTAGCCGGAGTCTAAAGAGTACATTTTTTCTCTCAGTTATATATACTACAGTGCAGTGAACAATTATGTAGTGTGCGGCACAGTAGCCGCAGTCTAAAGAGTGTGTTTTTTCTCTCAGTTATATATACTACAGTGCAGTGAACAATTCTGTAGTGTGCTGTACAGTAGCTGCAGTCTAAAGAGTACGTTTTTTCTCTCAGTTATATATACTACAGTCCAGTGAACAATTATGTGGTGTGTGGCACAGTAGCCGCAGTCTAGAAAATACGTTTTTTCTCTCAGTTATATATACTACAGTCCAGTGAAGAGTTATATAGTGTGCAGTACAGTAGCCGCAGTCTAAAGAGTGTGTTTTTTCTCTCAGTTATATATACTACAGTGCAGTGTACAATTCTGTAGTGTGCTGTACAGTAGCCACAGTCTAAAGAGTCCGTTTTTTCTTTCAGTTATATATACTACAGTCCAGTGAACAATTATGTAGTGTGTGGCACAGTAGCCGCAGTCTAGAAAATACGTTTTTTCTCTCAGTTATATATACTACAGTGCAGTGAACAATTCTGTAGTGTGCTGTACAATAGCTGCAGTCTAAACAATACGTTTTTTCTCTTAGTTATATATACTACAGTGCAGTGAACAATTATGTGGTGTGCGGCACAGTAGCCGCAGTCTAGAAAATATGTTTTTTCTCTCAGTTATATATGCTACAGTCCAGTGAACAATTATGTAGTGTGTGGCACAGTAGCCGGAGTCTAAAGAGTACGTTTTTTCTCTCAGTTATATATACTACAGTGCAGTGAACAATTATGTGGTGTGCAGCACAGTAGCCACAGTCTAGAAAATACGTTTTTTCTCAGTTATATATACTACAGTCCAGTGAACAATCATGTACTGTGCGGCACAGTAGCCGCAGTCTAAACAGTACGTTTTTTCTCTCAGTTAAATATACTACAGTGCAGTGAACAATTCTGTAGTGTGCTGTACAGTAGCCGCAGTCTAAAGAGTATGTTTTTTCTCTCAGTTATTTATACTACAGTCCAGTGAACAATTATGTAGTGTGCGGCACAGTAGCCGCAGTCTAAAGAGTATGTTTTTTCTTTCAGTTATATATACTACAGTGCAGTGAACAATTCTGTAGTGTGCTTTACAGTAGCCACAGTATAAAGAGTAAGTTTTTTCTCTCAGTTATATATACTACAGTGCAGTGAACAATTATGTGGTGTGTGGCACAGTAGCCGCAGTCTAGAAAATACGTGTTTTCTCTCAGTTATATATACTACAGTCCAGTGAACAATTATGTAGTGTGCGGCACAGTAGCCGCAGTCTAAAGAGTACGTTTTTTCTTTCAGTTATATATACTACAGTGCAGTGAACAATTCTGTAGTGTGCTTTACAGTAGCCACAGTCTAAAGAGTAAGTTTTTTCTCTCAGTTATATATACTACAGTGCAGTGAACAATTATGTGGCGTGCGGCACAGTAGCCGCAGTCTAGAAAATACGTGTTTTCTCTCAGTTATATATACTACAGTGCAGTGAACAATTATGTGGTGTGTGGCACAGTAGCCGTAGTCTAGAAAATACTTTTTTTTTTAATTATATATACTACAGTCCACTGAACAATTATGTAGTGTGCGGCACAGTAGCCACAGTCTAAAGAGTACGTTTTTTCTCTCAGTTATATATACTACAGTGCAGTGAATAATTATGTGGTGTGCGGTGTCGGAGTTGTGAGATGATTGAGGAATTGTCTTTGCTCGTGTAAGTGCCGACTCACTCACTAGAAAATAGGCCCACAGTCGCAGAGTCTTAAAGCTCGACAATAAAGGTCCAAGGAGGACTTGCTCAGGTTGCAGTTTATTTCTGTGATGTGCACAGGGTGACAGCAGGGTGACACTGTGACACTGGATGAATTTTACAACCAAATATATACATAGTGGTCTTACATAACACTCATTGTTTACCCCAGCAGCACCACACTTATTTACAACCCCTGACCATTGTTTGGATAACAACAGCTGTGCTTTCCAACCCACTCACCCAACCATTATCGCACTTATCCTGCCACTGGAAGTCTCTGGAACATTCCCTCCAAATGCCTGGAAGGCTGATTCCAGAAACCTCCGTCTTAACCAGAAGCCTCTAGAACATTCATTCATTGTACAGCACTGAATTTGAATTGTATTATACTCCTCTCTCCTACAGTTTTTTTAAGCACAACCATGCATACTTAAATTCTAATACAGACCAACCACTCCAGCACAGTCCTTCTCCGGGTGAGACAACCCTCATCTTTGAAGATGTGATATCCATGACAGTTGGTGTTAGATGCCAGTAGTTCACTGGTCAAGGCACGTAGCAGCAGGGCTGTGGAGTCGGAGTCGGTCACCATTTTGGTGGAGTCGGAGTCGGTATAAAATGGACCGACTCCGACTCCTAAAATATATAATGAATTAGTACATTTAGTTCAGTGCTGAATATATTTTTATAAGAATTTGTGAAAATGATGAAATGTCCTATAAATGTCTGTTCTATTCCTGATCTAAGGATTTAGGCTTTCAGTTGAGATGACTGTGTACTGCCCTTTATGTCCAGTGCATGTTCTCTCTGTATGCTTTATGTTTCCTCTGAGCTCATGTTTGGAGAGGTTAGCTGCTCTCATGGCTTCTATCTGCTGATGTAAAACACCTAGAGCCTTATGTATGAAAACTGTCTAGGTGTAGAAGTTTCTTTGTTGCCCATAGCAACCAATCAGAGCTCCCATTTCATATAGTGCTCTGGAGAAATGAAAGGGGAGCTCTGATTGGTTGCTATGGGCAACAAAAAAAGTCTTAGACCTAGACAGTTTTCATACATCAGGCCCAGAGGCGTAGCTACTGGGGGGAGAGGGGGGTAGGGGAGGCGATGCTCTGGGCCCAATACCTCTGGGGGGGCCCAGCAGGGATGGCCTTAGTACAATCAGGTGAATACAAGTGAGCGCTTCCATTATGGAGTCTGATGGGGGCAGATTAAGCCGATCTGAGGTCTGATGGGGGCACATTCTGCTGATCTGAGGTCTGATGGGGGCACATTCTGCTGATCTGAGGTCTGATGGGGGTACATTCTGCTGATCTGAGGTCTGATGGGGGAACATTCTGCTGATCTGAGGTCTGATGGGGGCACATTAAGCCAATCTGAGGTCTGATGGGGCACATTAAGCCGATCTGAGGTCTGATGGGGGCACATTAAGCCGATCTGAGGTCTGATGGGGGCACAATACGCTGATCTGAGGTCTGATGGGGGCACATTAAGCCTATCTGAGGTCTGATGGGGGCAGATTAAGCCTATCTGAGGTCTGATGGGGAACATTCTGCTGATCTGAGGTCTGATGGGGGCACATTCTATTGATCTGAGGTCTGATGGGGTACATTCTGCTGATCTGAGGTCTGATGGGGGCACATTCAGCTGATCTGAGGTCTGATGGGGGCACATTCTGCTGATCTGAGGTCTGATGGGGGCACATTCTGCTGATCTGAGGTCTGATGGGGGCACATTCTGCTGATCTGAGGTCTGATGGGGGCATAATACGCTGATCTGATGTCTGATGGGGGCACAATACGCTGATCTGAGGTCTGATGGGGGCACATTAAGCCGATCTGAGGTCTGATGGGGGCAAGGGACTGTTAGTTTAGTGATGTAAAAGTTGGGGACAGATTTCCTTTAACATAGGAGTCCCCATTTTTACTCCTATTAATCCTATATTTTACTGCATTATGTGGTAGAGTATTTAGAGTAGAGTATGTAGAAAGTCTATTGTACTGTACTTAACAGCATAGATGATCTAGCAGTTTATATAGTCATATTGCTAATACAGTATTATAACCACAACTAGTAGTATGTGCCTGTGAAGTTGGAAACGTGCGTTTGATGTTATACAGTTTGTTGATGGTATTTCCAATTCCAGCGAGCCACCTTAAGTTGCAACAACTTTTGCCTTCCCAGGCTTGCATAGTCCTTTCCGAGGGTGTCTCACACTGATCTTCAAGTGATTTGGAATGCATTAAAATATTAAGTATCAACCACACATTCACCACTCACACCATAAGCCTAGTTTTAGTAGAGAGAAGAGACATTTTTTTAAACAATATACGACTTCTATGCATGTGATATGCAATGATTAATATCAAAATTACTTCCACTACCATGATGATAATGATTGGGTGAATAAGAAAATTCAACACAGCTGATGCCGTTGGACTTGACTCAAACAATGTCTCCCACCAAGTCACCTGGGAGTCTCTACCTAGAAGATCAATGATGTTTGTTATCTTGGTTGTGTCATGCTGGACTGTAAATTCAACAGTTTCAGCCTGCCTCTGTAGTTGCTTCTCTAAACAGATTACCGTATTAAAGTCAACTAACCAATCTCTAAAATGTTCTGTCACCTATTTGTAACAATTCTGGATCTAATGTTCTGATAAATTTAGTCCATCCAATATCATACGACATATTATGAATAGTGGGAATTGTGAAATTTATACCCCAAAAGACATACTGATTAAAGATTGGTTAGTACACCAGGTACCATTGGATAACATAGTTTTATATTGCTTCATTGAATCCCAATAATTAACTTCCTGAGGTTTTTCAAGATGAAAACACATCTTCCCTTGCCCTAGATAAAACATTCTGTCTGTGACATTTGCAGGTGTAACTGCTATGTTACACTCTGTGGAATGTGACCAACAATCGTCTACCTTCTTTAACTGGTATGGTCCACACAATAGACTATGACCCCTTTGACTACACATGTCGACTATGACTGGTTGCCACTCTTCATTACTCCAGTAGACGTGTGTGTATGATGTTTCTGGGAAATAAACATGTTCCCTAATAATTGTGCCAATGTTGACAACTTTTGAAAAACATAGTAGGTTTCCCTTCCCATGGTGTCAAAGCATGTATTTCACAGTTGTCAAAATTACATCTACCTACACTAATTTCCCACGAGTCTACATGCGTTAGTGCAAATGATGTAACCTTTGACCTTGCTTCTGCTGTCAATATCTTTGGCCAAATGTTAACTGTGAGGGCTAAAATATTTCCTTTAAAATGGATGACATCTCAGATTGCATTAGAGTACATAAAAATGCCCAAGATATTTCCTTTCCTAGTCTGGAATTATAATTAACTAACTCTCTAAATTTGTTCCTCATAACTAATTGCACATCTATGGACTTTCTTATTGTACTCTGTTGCAGCTATTCTGACCACCTATCAATATCTTCCTGCATGCTGAATCCTTACTGTGTGTGCCCTGCTATTTGTGATAGCCTGTTCCTTAATATTTCTGTGTCTATTGTGTTAACCAAACCCATTCCTACCCCTGCTCCACTGACCATTGTACCTAAAATATCCCTTTTTTGACCTATGAGCTTGGATTTGGAAAACACTAAACTGAAACCAATCTCTTAATAATCCTATTTGAAGTCTTGTGAAAGATGTACAGTTGGGATATGTGTATGCAATTAACCATTGTTTTGGATGTAAGTGCCATGTTACCAACCTATATTCTACATCCCTTGCCCCATTGATGGCAGAATCTAATTTAATCTGTACTGGCCTCCCTATTTCAAAAGGAAAACTGTTCAACTTAGTTTGATAAATATTGGACCTTTCCTGACATGTATTGTTACTTGAATTCCTCTTATAGCTGACCTAGCTCCACATTCCCATATTCCCCCAGTACTACTATCTATTTGTAACCACACTGTTACACCCCCCTTTTCTTCCTCTACTGCATAGGCCAAGTTGTCCCGGTCCACCTTTTGACCAGAATGTAACCAGTAAACACGTTCCTTTGTATCACAGTAACATGACAATCTTACTTCCATTCCTATATCCCAAACCAAATACATTGATATATTGTAAAATTCTGTTTCCCAAACCTCCCCTGTTATTCCAGAGTCAATGCCATTTCCTTGGACAGTATAGATATTTGTACTTGTAGGCTACATTTGTCGATCAGTTTGTCCATGGTTTTTTGTTGGAGGTTCTGTGCTGATGTTGGGTTAACAGCATGTCCATGATTCCCAATGAAAATAAGGAATATTAACAGCTGTGTAAAAAGTGTCAATGAAATCCCCGTCCATTTCTTTTCTTGGTGTTCCGTTTGTGAAGAGAGAAGATAGAGATACATGTTCTTCCTCCAATATCTGCAATAGATGAAGGCAGACTCAGTTCTTATAGTTTAATATCACACCCTTAAAATAGTCCCCAAAAATCATCTACACACTACATCAATATAAATAATTTGCTCTATTTACACTACCGAAACTCCATTCCCTTTGTAGGCTGTTAATTGCATGGCATGTTTGTACTCACTGTTTCCGTCTGACTTTTGAATCAGATATACAGATGATCCTAGTTTGTCTATAACTAAGAATGGAATGGACCATCCCAGCTGGAAATTTTCTCTGATTTCCTTTGCCTTGCTTTAGCATTAGGACTAGGGATGAGCGAACCGAACCGTAACGAACCAGATTCGTTACGAACTTTCCCAAAAGTTCGGTTCGTCACCGAACCGAATTTTGACAAAGTTCGTAACGAATCTGGTTAAAATAACGGCGACGCAAAATATACGCATATTTATTGAGAATGTACGCTAATGCGTACGTATTCCATTAAGTAGCGTACTTTTAACAACGCTACACTGTATGTTCGTTACTTGAGTAGGAATGTTCGCAGACGCAGTATATGAGTACGCTAATGCGTACATATTCAGTTAAGTAGCGTACCTTTGACAACGCTAGACTGTATGTTCGTTACTTGTGTAGGAATGTTTGCGGACGCAGTGCATGCGTACGCTAATGCGTACATATTCATTTAGTTAAGTAGCGTACCTTTGACAACGCTAGACTGTATGTTCGTTATTTGTGCGGGAATGTTCGCATTAGCGTACGCATTAGTGTAGATTCTAAAATATGCGTAGATTTTGGCGTCGCCGTTGTTGAAGTCACTTGGATTTTTTCCACTTTTTTCATTGTAATAGCAACTGCAAATAAACGAAACTGTACCCTATCTGACTCCCATTATTGTAGAAGCAATTATTCAGCCGTTATAGCAAGGTTCGTTTTAGGTTCGGTTCGTACGAATCCGAACTTCAAGAAAGTTCGCCGAAGCGAACCGAACCGAACTTTTCAAAAGTTCGCTCATCCCTAATTAGGACATATTCACCCACTTGGTACTGCTTCAAATCAGCCTTGCTGTCAAAATCTTGTTTATTCTTAGCTACCATTTGAGCTTCTGTACGGGCAGTTTGCCCATGGACTGTTGTCAACCAATTCTGCAAATTCTGAACCCATTCTTCAGATGCTAATGCCAGACATGTTTTGGGGTCTAATGGCAGTAAAAGTTTTTCACAGGAAGGCATTTTCCATCCAAATAGTACCTCATAAGGTGTTAGGCCGGTGTGCCTCTTAACCCTGGACCTTAACCACTTCCCATCCGGGCCATTTACCCCCTTCCTGACCAGGCCTAATTTTGCAAATCTGACATGTGTGACTTCATGTGGTAATAACTTTGGAACGCTTTTACTGTTCCATGCGATTCTGAGATTGTTTTCTCGTGACACATTGTACTTCAAGTTAATGGTAAATTTGAGTCGATAAGTTTTAATTTTATTTATTAAAAAAATCCAAAAGTTAACGAAAATTTTCTAAATTTGAATCTCTCTGCTTTTAAGACAGATAGTGATACCCCATAAAATCCTTTTTAATTTGCATTCCCCATATGTCTACTTTATGTTGGCATCATTTTGGTAGTGTCATTTTATTTTTTTAGGACAGTAAAAGGTTTAGAATTTTAGACGCAATTTTTGCAAATTTGCAAAATCAACTTTTTTAAGGACCAGTTCAGTTCTGAAGTCAGTTTGTGAGGCTTACAAGTAATAAAAACCATCCATAAATGACCCCATTTCAGAAACTACACCCCTCAAACTATTCAAAACTGGTTTTAGAAATGTTGTTAACCCTTTAAGTATTCCAAAGGAATTAAAGCAAAATAGATGTGAAATTTCTAAATTTCACTTTTTTTGCAGATTTTCCATTTTAATCATTTTTTCCTGTAACACATCAAGGGTTAACAACAAAACAAAACTCTATATTTATTACCCCGATTCTGCAGTTTGCAGAAACAACCCACATGTGGTCGTAAACTGTTATTTGGGGATACGCCAGGGCTCAGAAGGGGAGGAGCAGCATCTGCATTTTCTAACATGGAATTTTTTGTCATGGTTTTTAGGAGCGATAACTTTTTAATTTTTTGTGGACTGAGCTGCATGAGGTCTTATTTTTTGTGGGACAAGCTGTGCTTTTTATTGACACCATTTTGGGGTACATCTGGCTTTCTGATCACATTTTAATCTAATTTTTGCGAGATTAACAAAAAAAAAGCAGTTTAGGGGCATTTTTCTGTATTTTTTTTTACACCGTTCACTTGATGGGGTAGATCATGTGATATTTTTGTAGAGCCAGTTGTTACAGACGCAACAATACCAAATATGTCTATTTTTTATTTTTTTTTGCGTTTTACACAATAAGAGCATTTTTAGAAAAAATGTTTTTGTGTTGCAATTTTTTAAAAGCCATTTTTTTTTCATATTTCTGGCTATGATCTTGTGTGGGGGCTCATTTTTTGCGGGATGAGGTGCCGTTTTTATTGATATCATTTTGGGATGCATATGACTTTTTGATTGTTTGATATTATGTTTTTTGGTAGGTGAGGCGACAAAAAAAAAGGTATTTTGGCATAATTTTTATTAGATTTTTTTTATGCAGTTCACTTGATGGGGTAGATCATGTGATATTTTTATAGAGCCGGTCGTTTCGGACATGGTGATACCAAATATGTCTATTTTATTTATTTATTTTAATTTGTAACATTTTTTTAATGACATATTTGGGGGAAAATTATTTTTTTTATATGTGATTTTTTGTGATTTTTTTTTTATATAATACTCACACTACTTACACTTACACTTTGTGTCCCCCATAAGGTCATACAAGACCTCAGGGGGAAATTTAACTTCACTTATTCACTTATTTTTTTTTACCCTTGATTTTCCCCAGAGAGGGTATAATACTATGCTGTACAGCCTCAGTGCAGGGCTGATCGGGTCTATGAGAGACCCGGCAGCTCCTGCACACTCCCGGCCCCGGCGATCACGTGACCGCCGGGCCGGAACAGGAAGCGCAATAGCGCTTCTTCCTCTGCATACACAGCGCTCGGTGAGCGCAGTGTATACAGCGATCTACAAGGCAGGGACCCCTGGGAACGGTCCCTGCCTTCTCTTTGGGGTACCCTGCTGTCACTGACAGTAGGTACCCCACTGTGCGGCTGCACGATTAACGTGCAGCTGCTATTTCTGAATGGACGTTCAGAAACGTCCATTCAGAAATAGACAACCACTTCACGGACGTTTATATCCTATGGGCGGACGTGAAGTGGTTAAACGACACAACACAAAGAGCAACAAATCATCCCAATTAGTCCCATTGGCATTGCAAATTTTACTTAGCTCCTTTTTAAGCTGTCTGTTCATTCTTTCAACCAGGCCTCCAGCCTGGGGATGGTACGAAATATGGAAATTCCAAGGGACATCTAACCAATCAGAAATTTCTTTCATTATTTCATTAACAAATTCCCCACCATTGTCAGAATCAATCCTGTAGGGTACCCCAAATTTGCAAAATATCTCTTTCACCAGAATCTTGGCAGTTGTACTGGCAGATTTATCTGGGGTAGGATATGCCTCAACCCATCTTGAAAAAGTATCCACTACAACCAAAAGGAATTTATTCTTCCTTTTAGTAGTAGGGAGTATGCCTACAAAGTCAACCTGCAGTCTTTCCCATGGCCCAGTTGGGGCATCCCTCATTAACGCACCTCTTGTTATTTGTTTTGCTGGGTCTTGCTTTGCACATATCAGACACCTCTGGATGTGATCTTCCAAATCTTTTCGCATTGTCAACCACCAACCTAACTTGCTTATTCGGTCTAAGACTTCTTGCAACTTGGGATGTCCCCCTACCTCAGAACCATGTATCCAAGTCATAAGGGTTTTCCTTAAATGCTTGGGAACTACCCAAACATAGTTATCTTTGTGTCCATGTACTAACATGTCATCTATTACTTGAAGAGGCTCCTTTCCTAGCTGAGGATTTGTCTGTTTCAATAGGTCTGCTAACTCTGAGTCATATAACTGGTGTTCTCTCAAATTGTTGACTGCATCCACTACTTTGTCATGCGACCTGGTGACTACATTGATTGGCATTAGAGCCTCTTCCTCTTCCCATAGAGGACTCAGCTCGGCTGCTCTCTTTGCCTCCCTTTCTGCTAACTGGTTCCCATAGGTCAAAACGCCTCTCTGTGAGTGAGCCTTTGCTTTGGTGATTTTAATTTCACCCTGATGATTTCCTACAAGTAATTCAATTCTCTCCCAGAGTTTCCGGTGTAATATAGGAGTCCCATCTGCAGACATCCACTGATTTCTCTTTCAAAACTGTAAAAACACAACGGCTGCTCTGAACACATACATTGAATCTGTCACCACCAAGTGGCATCCTCCTTTCCCAATCTTGTCTCTAATCAAAGTCAACAAAGCAGAGGCCTCAGCAAATTGAGCTCCTGCATTCGTACATGAGTAGGCAAAGCTATCTATCAACCTTTTGTTTTCCAGACACACTCCTGCAAATCCAGTTAAACGTCTCCCATTCATCACATATGAACTAGCATCTATGTACCAGAAAGGAGTGTCACCTACATCATCTTGACGACCTTCATGGAAAACAGGATGCTTGGCTGGTTGCAAGGTTGGTTTACATTTGTGTGGCTTCCCTCCAATCATCAAACCAAGTACTGAAATATGGGGTTCTTTCAACAGCTCCACTGTGATGTTATCTGTCAATAAGGTCACCATCCATTTAACCACTCTTTCATTTCTCACCATTCCTAGAGAAATATTATGCTTACTGAGTAGCATTAGAGGATTGTGGTGTCACTGGAAGTCTCTGGAACATTCCCTCCAAATGCCTGGAAGGCTGATTCCAGAAACCTCCGTCTTAACCAGAAGCCTCTAGAACATTCATTCATTGTACAACACTGAATTTGAATTGTATTATACTCCTCTCTCCTACATGCGGCACGGTAGCCACAGTCTAGAAAATACATTTTTTCTCTCAGTTATATATACTACAGTGCAGTGAACAATTATGTACTATGCGGCACAGTAGCCGCAGTCTAAAGAGTACGTTTTTTCTCTCAGTTATATATACTACAGTGCAGTGAACAATTCTGTAGTGTGCTTTACAGTAGCCGCAGTCTAAAGAGTACGTTTTTTTCTCTCAGTTATATATACTACAGTCCAGTGAACAATTCTGTAGTGTGGGGCACAGTATCCGCAGTCTAAAGAGTACGTTTTTGTCTCTCAGTTATACATACTACAGTGCAGTGAACAATTCTGTAGTGTGCTGTGCAGTAGCCGCAGTCTAAAGAGTACGTTTTTTTCTCTCAGTTATATATACTACAGTCCAGTGAACAATTATGTAGTGTGCAGCACAGTAGCCACAGTCTAAAGAGTACGTTTTTTCTCTCAGTTATATATACTACATTCCAGTGAACAATTATGTGGTGTGCGGCACAGTAGCCGCAGTCTAGTGGTGACACCAACAAGTGACCAAGTTAGTTGAGGTAGCAGGTGAGCCACCCAAACATGTAGCCTGACACAGCATGGCGGTGAACCCAGAGTGACCAAATTATACTGAGGTAGCAGGTGAAGAACATAAAATTTTACCCTGACACAGCATGGCGGTGACACGCCCAATTGACCAAGTTACTTGAGGTAGCCGGTGAACCACCCAAAAATTTACCCTGACACAGCATGGCGGTGACAACAGAGTGACCAAGTTAGACTGATGTAGCAGGTGAACCACCCAAAACTTTACCCTGACATAGCATGGCGGTGACACCACCAATGCCTTGGTCAGACTGAGATTGCAGTCAAATGGCTGTAGGTGAGCCTCCCAAAGATTTGTTTTAGAGTATCTGTAGTTGACCCTCCTGAAAAATTGTTTTGGAGTTTCTGTAGTTGACCCTCCTGAAAAATTGTTTTTGAGTGTCTGTAGTTGACGCTCCTAAAAAATTTATTGGAGAGAGGGCCTGTAGGTGGCCCTCCGTAAACATTGTTTGTAAAGAGCACCAGTTGGCCCTCAGAAAAATTGCCTGTTGGCTCAGCGTTTGTGTGTGAAGAGAAGGAGGAGGAGGAGGAGGAGAGGACACATAAAGAATCTTCATGTTGAGCTGCTTTCCCCCCAGTGGAGATTTGAATTCCGGTGAAATCCAGGCTTTATTCATTTTAATAAGCGTCAGCCTGTCAGCGCTGTCAGTTGACAGGCGTGTACGCTTATCAACGATGATGCCACCAGCTGCACTGAAGACCCGCTCTGACAACACGCTAGCCAAAGGGCAGGCCAGCGTACAGCGCCAGTTCAGGCCACGTGTCCAGCTTTGCAACGCAGTAGTTGTATGGAGTAGAGTGATCACGCAGGACGTTGGTATGGTCAGCTAGGTACTCCCTCACCATCTTTCTGAACAGCTCCCCCCTACTCTGCCTAGACTGGGGACGGGTGACATAGTCTTGCTGGGGTGACATAAAACTGGCAAAGGTCTTGGAGAGTGTTCCCCTGCCAGTGCTTGACAAGCTGCCTGCTCGCCTCCTCTCCCCCGCTAGTTGGCCAACAGAATTACGTCTTCTGCCGCTAGCGGTGTCAGATGGGAAGGATAGTTTCAGCTCGTGCACCAGGGCCTGTTGATATTGATTCACTCTAATACTCCTTTAGTCTACAGGAATGAGAGTGGAAAAGTTCTGCTTGTACCGGGGGTCCAGGAGGGTGAACACCCAGTAATCGGTGTTGGCAAAAATGCTTCTAACGCAAGGGTCACGGGAAAGGCAGCCTAACATGAAGTCAGCCATGTGCGCCAGAGTCCCAACACAAAAGAATTCCCTCTCCTCAATAGGCTGACTCTTCATTTCCTCCTCCTCCAACTCCTCCTCTTCAGCCCATACGCGCTCATCAGATAAGAAGGAATGAGCATTGGTACCCTCTTCAGTCTCGCCAACATTCTCCTCCTCTTCCTCCTTATCCTCCTCCCCCTCCTCCAATACGCGCTGAGAAACAGACCTGAGGGTGCTCTGGCTATCAAGCAACGTATCTTCTTCCCCCATCTCCTGTGACAAGCGCAAAGCCTCTGACTTCATGCTGAGCAGTGAGTTTTTCAGCAGACAAAGCAGAGGGATGGTGACGTTGATAATGGCAGCATTGCCGCTTACTGTCTGTGTTGACTCCTCAAAGTTGCTTAACACCTGACAGATATCAGACATCCACGTCCACTCCTCATTGTAGACTTGAGGAAGCTGACTAACCTGACTACCAGTTCTTGTGGAAGTTGTCATCTGGCAGTCTACAATCGATTTGCGCTGCTGGTAAACCCTGCTGCTGCGCCTAGAGCTACCGACTGAAGGTGCCGTGCTCACGGATGGTAATTGAGAGTAGGAGGAGGGGTTGGAGGAAGAGGCATAATAAGTCTGAGAAACCGTGACCGAGGTAGGCCCCGCAATCCTCGGTGTGGGCAGTACATGAGCGGCCCCAGGGTCAGACTCGGTCCCAGCCTCCACCATGTTAACCCAATGTGCCGTCAAGGAGATATAGTGTCCCTGCCCGCCAGCACTTCTCCATGTGTCCGTGGTTAGGTGGACATTCTCAGTAACCGCGTTGGTCAGGGCACGGATGATGTTCTCTGACACGTCTGGTGTAGGGCTGGGACGGCACATCGGGAAAAATAGTGGCGGCTGGGGACCAAGTACGAGGGACAGCCACCGCCATCAGGTTGCGGAAATCCT
>ONZH01013688.1:0-90980 GCA_900303285.1 Rhinella marina
AGTGATACAATCCATTTCACACAGTTGTAAATTTCTGGTGTGTGACAGTTCAGCACTCACTCCAATCGTATTTCTGTCCAGGTGACACTTTCTGTACGTCACAATACAACCAAGTCATTTGCTACCTGTCACGGTAAACTTGATCCAAAAATCTCTGTGCGACATTTTGTCTGGGTGCAGTCTAAATAGCCACGTCAGAGGTGTCAGTCAGCTCTACGATAGTTTCTGCACGTCACGTTCCAAAAAAAACTAAAAAATATAAAAAAAAATATAGAAAAAAATTAGTTTTTTGTTGTTTTAGCTGAGTGATACAAATCCATTTCACACAGCTGCGTGTAAACCTTTCTGTGTGTCACAGTTCAGCACACTCACTCCAAACCGTATATTCTGTCCAGGTGACACTTTCTGTACGTCACCGAATACAACCAAGTCATTTGCTACCTGTCACGTGTAAAGCTTGATCCTAAAAATCTCTGTGCGACATTTGTCTGGGTCGCAGTCTAAATAGCCACGTTAACAGGGTGTGAGTTAGGTCTCCGATAGTTTCTGCACGTCACGTTCCCAAAAAAACAAAACTAAAAAAAAAATTATAAAAAAAAATATAGAAAAAAATTAGTTTTTTTGTTGTTTTAGCTGAGTGATACAAATCCATTTCACACAGCTGCGTGTAACCTTTCTGTGTGTCACAGTTCAGCACACTCACTCCAAACCGTATATTCTGTCCAGGTGACACTTTCTGTACGTCACCGAATACAACCAAGTCATTTGCTACCTGTCACGTGTAAAGCTTGATCCTAAAAATCTCTGTGCGACATTTGTCTGGGTCGCAGTCTAAATAGCCACCGTTAACAGGGTGTGAGTTAGGTCTCCGATAGTTCCTGCACGTCACGTTCCCAAAAAAACAAAACTAAAAAAAAAATATAAAAAAAAATATAGAAAAAAAATTAGTTTTTTTGTTGTTTTAGCTGAGTGATACAAATCCATTTCACACAGCTGCGTGTAACCTTTCTGTGTGTCACAGTTCAGCACACTCACTCCAAACCGTATATTCTGTCCAGGTGACACTTTCTGTACGTCACCGAATACAACCAAGTCATTTGCTACCTGTCACGTGTAAAGCTTGATCCTAAAAATCTCTGTGCGACATTTGTCTGGGTCGCAGTCTAAATAGCCACCGTTAACAGGGTGTGAGTTAGGTCTCCGATAGTTCCTGCACGTCACGTTCCCAAAAAACAAAACTAAAAAAAAAATATAAAAAAAAATATAGAAAAAAAATTAGTTTTTTTGTTGTTTTAGCTGAGTGATACAAATCCATTTCACACAGCTGCGTGTAACCTTTCTGTGTGTCACAGTTCAGCACACTCACTCCAAACCGTATATTCTGTCCAGGTGACACTTTCTGTACGTCACCGAATACAACCAAGTCATTTGCTACCTGTCACGTGTAAAGCTTGATCCTAAAAATCTCTGTGCGACATTTGTCTGGGTCGCAGTCTAAATAGCCACCGTTAACAGGGTGTCAGTCAGCTGTACGATAGTTCTTGCACGTCACGTTCCCAAAAAAACAAAACTAAAAAAAAAATATTAAAAAAAATATAGAAAAAAAATTAGTTTTTTTGTTGTTTTAGCTGAGTGATACAAATCCATTTCACACAGCTGCGTGTAACCTTTCTGTGTGTCACAGTTCAGCACACTCACTCCAAACCGTATATTCTGTCCAGGTGACACTTTCTGTACGTCACCGAATACAACCAAGTCATTTGCTACCTGTCACGTGTAAAGCTTGATCCTAAAAATCTCTGTGCGACATTTGTCTGGGTCGCAGTCTAAATAGCCACCGTTAACAGGGTGTGAGTCAGCTGTACGATAGTTCCTGCACGTCACGTTCCCAAAAAACAAAACTAAAAAAAAATATTAAAAAAAATATAGAAAAAAAATTAGTTTTTTTGTTGTTTTAGCTGAGTGATACAAATCCATTTCACACAGCTGCGTGTAACCTTTCTGTGTGTCACAGTTCAGCACACTCACTCCAACCGTATATTCTGTCCAGGTGACACTTTCTGTACGTCACCGAATACAACCAAGTCATTTGCTACCTGTCACGTGTAAAGCTTGATCCTAAAAATCTCTGTGCGACATTTGTCTGGGTCGCAGTCTAAATAGCCACCGTTAACAGGGTGTCAGTCAGCTGTACGATAGTTTCTGCACGTCACGTTCCCAAAAAAACAAAACTAAAAAAAAAATATTAAAAAAAAATATAGAAAAAAAATTAGTTTTTTGTTGTTTTAGCTGAGTGATACAAATCCATTTCACACAGCTGCGTGTAACCTTTCTGTGTGTCACAGTTCAGCACACTCACTCCAAACCGTATATTCTGTCCAGGTGACACTTTCTGTACGTCACCGAATACAACCAAGTCATTTGCTACCTGTCACGTGTAAAGCTTGATCCTAAAAATCTCTGTGCGACATTTGTCTGGGTCGCAGTCTAAATAGCCACCGTTAACAGGGTGTGAGTTAGGTCTCCGATAGTTTCTGCACGTCACGTTCCCAAAAAAACAAAACTAAAAAAAAATATAAAAAAAAATATAGAAAAAAAATTAGTTTTTTGTTGTTTTAGCTGAGTGATACAAATCCATTTCACACAGCTGCGTGTAACCTTTCTGTGTGTCACAGTTCAGCACACTCACTCCAAACCGTATATTCTGTCCAGGTGACACTTTCTGTACGTCACTAAATTAAACCAGACTGAACAAGTTTGTGGGTTTCAGTACACCAGGCCCATTTATTTTATTTTTTTTATAGAATACACTTATATACAGAAAATGTTGAACCCCAGGGCTAAGGGTCGAGGACGAGGGCGTGGGCGTGGGCATTCAATTACTGCAGGGGGCAGAGGCCGTGGTCCTGGGCAGGGTGAGACAGTACCTGCTGATGAGGGAGCTGTGGAACGCCGCAGAGCTACACTCCCTAGCTTCATGTCTCAACTTACAGGGACACGTGGTAGAGGACTGTTGAAACCACAACAGTGCGAACAGCTGATCTCGTGGATTGCGGATAATGCTTCAAGTAATTTGTCCACCAGTCAGTCTTCCACGCAGTCCACCCACGTTACCCAAGGGAGCACTCCTCTGGCTCCTCCACCTCAACCTCCTTCCCCCCAGTCTGCCCCCTCCCAGGAAAATTTGGAATGCGATCCGGCATACTCTGAGGAACTGTTTTCTGGACCCTTCCCAGAGTCACAAACCACTTCTCAGGTTGCTGCTGACCTCTTTCCCGATGCCCAAGTTTTCCAACTGTCGCAGTCTGTGGGTGATGATGATGATGATGATGACAATGTTGAGTTAGTGGAAGAAGTTTGTAAAGAGGTGTCGGACGATGAGGAGACACGGTTGTCAGACAGTGGTGAAGTTGTTGTAAGGGGAGGAATTCCGAGGGGGGAGCAGACTGAGGAATCGGAGGATGACGAGGTGACTGACCCAAGCTGGGTTGATATGCCGAGTGAAGACAGTGCTTCTGAGGCGGAGGCGAGTGCTGCACCAGAACAGGTTGTAAGAGGCAGTGGTGTGGCCAGAGGGAGAAGCAGGGCCAGAGCTGGTGCATCAGCAACAACTGTTTCACGTAGTGAAGCTCCCGTGGCGAGGCCTAGATGTTCGCAAGTCTGGAGGTTCTTTAAAGAAAGTGAGGATGACCGACGGACTGTGGTGTGCAACCTGTGCCACACCAGGATCAGCAGGGGTGCCACCACTACTAGCCTAACCACCACCAGCATGCGCAGGCATATGAGTGCTAAACACCCCACTCAATGGAACCAAGGCCGTTCACCACCTCCTGCGGGTCACACCACTGCTCCTTCCCTGTGTCACTCGCTGCCTCTGCTAGTCAACCCCCTGCGTCACTCGCTGCCTCTGCTAGTCAACCCCCTGCCCAGGACCCCGGCACGAGCGCCTCCCGCCGGAAAACCACACCTTCGCCTCCACGATCCTCCACAGTGTCCACCAACGTGTCCCAGCGCAGCGTTCAGCTGTCTTTACAGCAGACGCTGGAGCGCAAGAGGAAATACAGTTCCACCCACCCACATGCCCAAGCCCTCAACGTCCACATCTCCAAATTGCTTAGCCTGGAGATGCTGCCCTATAGGCTGGTAGAGACCGAGGCCTTTCGCAATCTCATGGCGGTGGCTGCCCCTCGGTATTCGGTCCCCAGCCGCCACTATTTTTCCCGATGTGCCGTCCCAGCCCTACACCAGCACGTGTCACAGAACATCATCCGTGCCCTGACCAACGCTGTTTCTGAGAAGGTCCACCTAACCACGGACACGTGGACAAGTGCTGCCGGGCAGGGACACTATATCTCACTGACGGCACATTGGGTTAACTTGGTGGAGGCTGGGACCGAGAATGACCCTGGGGCCGCTCATGTACTGCCCACACCGAGGATTGCGGGGCCTACCTCGGTCACGGTCTCTCAGACGTACTATGCCTCCTCCGACGACCCCTCCTCCTCCTCCACCTCCTCCTCCGAATTACCACCCGTGGGCACGGCGCCTTCAGTCGGTAGCTCTAGGCGCAGCAGCAGTGCCGTGGGTAAGCGCCAGCAGGCGGTGCTCAAACTGCTGAGCTTAGGTGACAAAAGGCACACCGCCCAAGAGCTGTTACAGGGCATCACGGCGCAGACCGATGTGTGGCTGGCACCGCTGAACCTCAAGCCAGGCATGGTTGTGTGTGAAAGGGTAACGGGGCGGCTCTGCAACTCGGCAGACTGACACATGTGCCATGCCTGGCCCACGTGTTCAATCTCATAGTTCAGCGGTTCCTCAAGACATACCCCAATCTGTCTGATTTGCTCACCAAGGTGCGCCGCATCTGTGCGCATTTCCGCAAGTCGACCACAGATGCTGCCACTCTCAGGGCAGCGCAGCGCCGCCTACAACTGCCCGCTCACCGACTGTTGTGCGACGTGCCCACGAGATGGAATTCTACATTAAACATGTTATCCAGAGTTTACCAGCAGCGCAGAGCGATTGTAGACTGCCAGATGTCAACTTCCACAAGAACTGGTAGTCAGGTCAGTCAGATTCCTCAAGTCTACAATGAGGAGTGGACGTGGATGTCTGATATCTGCCAGGTGTTGAGCAACTTTGAGGAGTCAACACAGATGGTCAGCGGCGATGCCGCCATTATCAGCCTCACCATCCCGCTGCTTTGCCTGTTGAAAAACTCACTGCTCAGCATCAAGTCGGATGCTTTGCGCTTGTCACAAGAGACGGTGGAGGAAGATACGTCGCTTGATAGCCAGAGCACCCTCCAGTCTGTTTCTCAGCGCGTATCAGAGGAGGGGGATGAGGATGAGGAGGAAGAGGAGGAGAATGTCGGCAAGACAGTAGAGGGTACCAGTGCTCAGTCCTTAACTCTTGAGCGTGTATGGGCTGAAGAGGAGGACTTGGAGGAGGAGGAGGAAATGGAGAGTCAGGCCAGTGAGGAGAGGGAATTCTTGCATGTTGGGACTCTGGCGCACATGGCAGACTTCATGTTAGGCTGCCTATCCCGTGACCCTCGCGTTAGAAGAATTTTTTCAAACACCGATTACTGGGTGTTCACTCTCCTGGACCCACGGTACAAGCAGAACCTTTCCACTCTCATCCCTGCAGAGGAAAGGAGTATGAGAGTGAATAGATATCAACAGACCCTGGTGCACAAGCTGAAACAATTCTTCCCATCTGACGCCGCTAGCGGCAGAGGGCATGGTTCTGTGGGCCAAGTAGCGGGGGAGAGGAGGCGAGCAGGCAGCTTGTCCAGCACTGGCAGGGGAACGCTCTCCAAGGCCTTTGCCACTTTTATGTCACCCCAGCAAGACACTGTCACCTGTCCCCAGTCTAGGCAGAGTAGGGGGGAGCTGTACAGAAAGATGGTGAGGGAGTACCTAGCTGACCATACCAACGTCCGTAGCGATCACTCTGCTCCATACAACTACTGGGTTTCAAAGCTGGACAAGTGGCCTGAACTGGCGCTGTACGCCTTGGAGGTGCTGGCCTGCCCTGCCGCTAGCGTGCTGGATTTCACCGGAATTCAAATCTCCTCTGGGGGAAAGCAGCTAAAGATTTAAATAACTTATGTATCCGATTCCTCTTCTCTACTCCTCCTACTCCTCCTCCTCCTCCATATCGTCTTTGCCTAACGCTGACCCAAAAAACGCCATTTTTTAGAGGTCCAACTGGCACTCTTTTACCACAATTTTTCAGGAGGGCCCCCTACAGGCCCTCTATTCAAACAATTTTTCCAGAGGTCCACCTACAGGCCCTCTCTCCAAAAAATTTTTCCGGAGGTCCACCTACAGGTCGTCTCTCCAAACAATTTTTCCGGAGGTCCACCTACAGGCCCTTTCTCCAAACAATTTTTCCGGAGGTCCACCTACAGGTCCTCTCTCCAAATAATTTTTCCGGAGGTCCACCTACAGGCCCTTTCTCCAAACAATTTTTCCGGAGGTCCACCTACAGGCCCTCTCTCCAAACAATTTTTCCGGAGGTCCACCTACAGGCCCTCTCTCCAAACAATTTTTCCGGAGGTCCACCTACAGGCCCTCTCTCCAAACAATTTTTCCGGAGGTCCACCTACAGGCCCTCTGTCCAAACAATTTTTCCGGAGGTCCACCTACAGGCCTCTCTCCAAACAATTTTTCCGGAGGTCCACCTACAGGCCCTCTCTCCAAACAATTTTTCCGGAGGTCCACCTACAGGGCCTCTCTCCAAACAATTTTTCCAGAGGTCCACCTACAGGCCCTCTCTCCAAACAATTTTTCCGGAGGTCCACCTATAGGCCCTCTCTCCAAACAATTTTTCCGGAGGTCCACCTACAGGCCCTCTCTCCAAACAATTTTTCTGGAGGTCCACCTACAGGCCTTCTCTCCAAACAATTTTTCCGGAGGTCCACCTACAGGCCCTCTGTCCAAACAATTTTTCCGGAGGTCCACCTACAGGCCCTCTCTCCAAACAATTTTTCCGGAGGTCCACCTACAGGCCCTCTCTCCAATTCCAGTTTCCAGTTTTATTTGCGCAAACTGCGTAAATTATTATTTTTGGGATAGGTGTGAAAAATAATATTACCTGCGTATCTATATTGCCCAACATTGGATACGGTAGCAAGTAGAAGACCAAACACATGCTGCCAACAGGGTTCCGCAAATTCCTGGTCCACCCGCAAATTCCTGGTCCACAATGTCAAGGAGGTCCAGGTTCTGTTGATGAGCAACAAGTCCTTCTGTGCTGAAATCGCCGACAACGTCTCCATCTAAGAACCTAAAGACCATTGTGGAGAGAGCGGCACAGCTCGCCATCTAAGTGACGAACCCCAACGCCAGACTGCGCAGAGAAGATAACGAATAAATATCTCTGGTTATTTTTGCTAAATAAAAGTTAAATAAACACAAAAAAAAATTGATCTGTTCCTGTGCCTGATCCACCCAAGTTGAATCTGTCCCATCATGAGAAAGTCCCCCCAAGGAGTCCCCACTGTAACTACCTCACCCCCCGACACCTGTGTCTCGCCATTGTCCACCACCTCCTCAGACAACACTGGTAAATCCCCACTGTCAGCACACGGAAACAGCAAAAGGTCTTGCGAATTGGGGCAGAGAATGTTCTGGGCTAGCACATCAGGAAAGGGGTGACTATGGGGTTCCAGGGTGTACGTGACCACATGCAATATCCATTTAAAAGTCATGCCACACTTGATCTAACTCATAATTGACAATTGTACCAGTTGATGCTAAATTTTTAAGTTGGGGTCCTGCGTCGTCATTCTAACTACATCCGGCTGTTGTCACCACCACACACGTTAGCCCAGGGGGCACTCCTCTGGCTCTTCCAGCTCAACCTCCTTCCCCCCAGCCTGCCCCCCACCTACAGGCCCTCTCTCCAAACAATTTACCCGGATAGGGGATTGTACAGATTTTTGTTTGGTTCTTCTTTTATTTCCCTCCTGACCTGTGATAGGCAGAGCATGGACACGTCCCCTTAGCTGCAGTGGGAAAGACACTCCCCTGGCCAGAGCAAGCTCTTTTTCCGTTTTCCGTGGTCGAAAAATCCATGAAATATAGGGTCCCAAGATAGGGGACGTATACGGTATTAAACTGAGAAGAATCGATACCATACCGGTTGATGCGACAGTTTTTCCAAATCCATTCCGGCTGTTGTCACCACCACACACGCTAGAGGGGGCACTCCTCTAGCTCTTCCAGCGAAACCTCCTTCCCCCAGCCTGCCACCCCACCTACAGGGCCTCTCTCCAAACAATTTACTTCTTTGTCCTATCTTTCTCCAAACTATTTTTCCGGATAGCTGCCATATACGGTATTAAACTGAGTAGTATACATAGAAGACATACCACACTTAATCAATCTCATAATTTACGACTGTACCGGTTGATGATAAATTTTTAAGTTGGGGTCCTGCGTCATCATTCTAACTACATCCGGCTGTTATCACCACCACACATGCTAGCCCAGGGGGCACTCCTCTGGCTTTTTCAGCGAAACCTCCTTCCCCCCCACCTACAGGCCCTCTCTCCAAACAATTTACCCGGGTAGGGGACGTATTAGATATTGTACTGATTTTTTTTTAGATCTTCTTTTAATTGCCTCCTGCGATAGACGGGAATCGAACCCGGATCAACTGCTTGGGAAGCAGCTATGCTCACCACTATACCACCAACAGCCACAGTAACTGATAAGAACAGATACTAAACTTGATGTCAGCTGCAGTGCCAGCATGAGCAGTGGTGTCACCTGCAGGCGGTGATGGACCTTCGTTGCACCTAGTTGGGTGCTTCCCTAACATGTGATGGGTATTTGCCTCGCCTTTCTTGGTCTGGGTGAGCACAATTGCCATGAGGTTAACCACCAGGCTGTTGCCTGAGAATTTGGGGTAATGGTGGGATTAAGCAGCCTCAGAGGCATCCATGCATGCTGCCCCTGCTGTTTCCTGTCCATTTCCGTGGTGTTTCCATCATTTTCTGAGGTTTCCAGGTTTTCACCCAGCCTTCCCTAGGCAGAGCCTTGGTCCCCTGCAAAAAATGCTCGAGTCTCCCATTGACTTCAATGGGGTTCGTTACTCGAAACGAGCACCCGAGCATCGGGAAAAGTTTGACTCGAATAACGAGCACCCGAGCATTTTAGTGCTCGCTCATCTCTAGTTGCTATGTCATACCAAAAGTATTTTGACAGCTCAGTGACACTTTAAGGAGGTGTTGTCTGTTGACACCCTTAAACTAGCTTAAGCAGTGTATAGTGTAAATTAAGTCTAAATATGTAATTTTTAACTTCATACTCAATTGCATTCTGATGCTGTGCTCCCACAAACCAGCAGTAAAATGCATTGAGAGGACTCCTCTTTGAGTCCTCTGCATTATGTGCATGAGCTCGGGAGTCTTCTCAATGCATTTTACTGTTTGTTTGTAGGAACACAGAGTTGGAATGCAAGTACATAATTGAACTCCGAATCATTGACATTATAAACCACTTACTCTAGCTTAGTGAGTGTTTCGGAGCTGACAAGTTCCCTTTAAGCAGTTCATCAATATATAAATGGAAGCTGCCACCATGGAAACCCTCCTCCCCAAACTACTCTAAAGACTTAATAGCTCAAAATGCACAATAATTTTTTTTTCCCTTTGTGCCAATATTCTGTGAGAATAAAATCGCACATTTTGGAGCATGCTATATTTATGCAAAAATTACACCACTATCAATTGTAGAAGTCCCAAAAAGGAACACTTTTACTCTAGCAGGGAGATAGTGTAAAAAAAACAGCAACTGGAAACATAGTTTTATGTGGTACCAATTATGCACCAAATTTATGAACCTGCTCTGATACATTTGGCACAAATGCAGACTCAAGAAAAACTGACTTCAAAAATTCCTTTCCTGATACATTCTCCCCACAGAATCAGAATATGTCATTTTTATCGTTCTCACATTTCCCTGCAGTAAGTTCTGCTTTATAATGGAATGGACTCTTCTAAGTGTGGGTTTACTTCATGGAAATTCAAGTAAGTAGAAAGATAAAACTTACATATTCTGAATCTGTGTCTTATGAGTTATGTAGCCATTACAGTAGTTCAAGGGGGGTTTCTATAGTGATAGATCCTCTTGAAGTTACAGTCAACCCAGCTGGAGGCACATATTATATGTTTCTGCTGCAGTCTTGCAGCGATTCAATTATAATAAATGCATTTTATGAAAACTGATTAAGACACCATTTCAGTAATTATAATAATTTACACTGGCTTTTCTGTTTATATTCTCAGTGCATATGGAACTATTCATTAACATCTTAAGATGGAAAAGATAGCTGTGGAATACCCTGCTCGTAGTAGCAGCCAGATTTCATAGTAGCAGCAATTTTCAAGTAATGGTTTTGGCAGTTCAAATTCAAGGTCACTTAGGAAGTAAAACAAAACCTGGCAAATTGCTAAAAATTTATACTCATCTTGAAAGAAGCAGAGAAAATGGAGCTCATTTCTTCATATGAATATATAACAGTATACTTTCATGAAGAATTGTGTCATTCTAACTGTATATGTGGGCCAATATACAGTGGGCCAATAAAAACCGAATGAATTAAATAAGATACACAAATGGCATGCATTTTAGTAATATGATATGAAAGAACTAGAACATAAGAACTATCACAGTAGAAAATACCATTAAGATATACTAGCCATGTAAAGTGCCTTGCGAAAGTATTCGGCCCCCTGAAACTTTTCAACCTTTTGCCACATTTCAGGCTTCAAACAAAAAGATATAACATTTCAAATTTTTGGTGAAGAATCAACAACAAGTGGGTCACAATTGTGAAGTGGAACAAAATTTATTGGATCATTTGGATCTTTTTTTGTAATAATAAAACTGAAAAGTGGGGCGTGCAAAATTATTCGGCCCATTTACTTTCAGTTCAGAAAACTCACTGCAGAAGTTCATTGAGGATCTCTGAATGATCCAATGTTGTCCTAAATGACTGATGAAGATAAATAGAATCCACCTGTGTGTAATCAAGTCTCCATATAAATGCACCTGCTCTGTGATAGTCTCAGGGTTCTGTTTAAAGCACAGAGGGCATCATGAAGACCAAGGAACACACCAGGCAGGTCTGTGATACTGTTGTGGAGAAGTTTAAAGCCGGATTTGGATACCAAAAGATTTCCCAAGCTTTAAACATCCCAAGGAGCATTGTGCAAGCAATCATATTGAAATGGAAGGAGTATCAGACCACTGCAAATCTACCAAGACCCGGCCGTCCCTCTAAACCTTCATCTCAAACAAGGAGAAGACTGATCAGAGATGCAGCCAAATGGGCCCATGATCACTTTGGATGAACTGCAGAGATCTACAGCTGAGGTGGGAGAGTCTGTCCATAGGACAACAATCAGTCAAACACTTCACAAATCTGGCCTTTATAGAAGAATGGCAAGAAGAAAGCCATTTCTCAAAGATATCCATAAAAAGACTTGTTTATAGTTTGCCACAAACCACCTGGGAGAGACACCAAACATGTGGAAGAAGGTGCTCTGGTCAGATGAAACCAAAATCGAACATTTTGGAAACAATGCAAAACGATATGTTTGGCATAAAAGCAACACAGCTCATCACCCTGAACACACCATCCCCACTGTCAAACATGGTGGTGGCAGCATCATGGTTTGGGCCTGCTTTTCATCAGCAGGGACAGGGAAGATGGTTAAAATTGATGGGAAGACGGATGGAGCCAAATACAGGACCATTCTGGATGAAAACCTGTTGGAGTCTGCAAAAGACCTGAGACTAGGACGGAGATTTATCTTCCAACAAGACAATGATCCCAAACATAAAGCAAAATCTACAATGGAATGGTTCAAAAATAAAGATATACAGGTCTTAGAATGGCCAAATTAAAGTCCAGACCTGAATCCAATTGAGAATATGCGGAAAGAGCTGAAAACTGCTGTTCACAAACGCTCTCCATCCAACCTCAAAGAGCTCGAGCTGTTTTGCAAGGAAGAATGGGCAAGAATTTCAGTCTCTAGATGTGCACAACTGGTAGAGACATACCCCAAGCGACTTGCAGCTGTAATCGCAGCAAAAGGTGGCGCAATAAAGTATTAATGCAAGGGGGCCGAATAATTTTGCACGCCCCACTTTTCAGTTTTATTATTACAAAAAAAGTTTAAATGATCCAATAAATTTAGTTCCACTTCACAATTGTGACCCAGTTGTTGATTCTTCGCCAAAAATTGAAAATGTTATATCTTTTTGTTTGAAGCCTGAAATTTGGCAAAATGTTGAAAAGTTCCAGGGGGCCGAATACTTTCGCAAGGCACTGTATATGTTTATAGAGTTTTCACTGGATTTTCTTGGTTTTCTGCCTATTGAATACTTTGAAATTACTTAATATTGCTGTGTGCTATAAAATAAAGGTCTTGTTTCATGGTTACAAAATTCTTTCCATGTTAGCCTTAAAATATTTTTGGTTGCATACCATCAATTTTTTTAAAATAAAATCATGATCTTATACTTACATAGAAAAGCTCCAGTGGGCTTGAGGTATGAAAGCGAGGGTCAAACATAATCATATTAAATCCTGGATAGCTTTTATTTTAAAGCAGTCACATCTCCCAACATGTCTGCTTGTTATACAGTACTTGGAACATTTATTTTTATGACTCCATGACGCCATATCATCTTGAGCCATTCCTGTTATTCCTTCTTGAAGTTATGAATAAATTACTAGTTTGCAGTGAAGATCCAGATGGGTGTTACCAGAAGAGAGTGTGTTCTTCACAGTCTAACACTATCCAATTAGTGCTGTAAAGTGTAAATAAGTGTCTGTTACAACTATCATGATCTGTGAATGAACTGAAGTCTTGTCTGAAATGTTTGTCCGAGACTTTGTCCATTTTATCTGATAGAATGAACAAAGACTTATCTGAAATGTTTGTGTAAGGAATTGTCCAGTTTATTTGATAGAATCCTCATGACCTGTAAATGAACAAGAACTTGTTTGGAAATATTAGTGCAAGAGAGTTAGGCTACTTTCACACTAGCGTTTTATAATTCCGGTATTGAGTTCCGTCATAGGGGCTCAATACCGGAATAAAACGCTTCAGTTTCGTCCCCATTCATTGTCAATGGAATGCTCCTAAAAGCATTCCTTTCCGTCTTCAGACCGGAGAGCAAACCGCAGCATGCTGCGGTTTGCTCTCCGGTCCAGGCATCCGCACCAAGACGGATCCGTCATGAAAAGTCAATGGGGACGGATCCGTTTGGTGTGCCACAATGGTGAACGGATCTGTCCTCCATTGACTTTCAATGGAGATCATGAGGGATCCGTCACCTTCACAAATACATACATATATACAGACATACACATACACAGACATATACACATACAAATACACATACATACTTACATGCTCCTGGCAGGTCTCCACAGCGCAGGAGGAGCAGGACGGCGCACACATTGGACGATTTCACCTGGCACCCAGCAGAGGGCGCTGTGGGGAATCTTCTTATGTGCGCGCCATCCTGCTCCTCCTGCGCTGTTGAGACCTGCTGGGACCATGTAAGTATGTATGTGTATGTGTATTTGTATGTGTATATGTCTGTGTGTATGTACTGTGTGTATGTACTGTGTGACATGTGTGGGGCCGGAGCGCGGTTCCGGCCCCACACATGTCCCTGCGGCAGCACGGATCCGGTGGCACCCTTCACCTGCCGGATCCGGGCTGCTGCTAGTGTGAAAGATGCCTTAGGCATTCCTTGTTTGCTGAGGTTATCTTGCGATTATGATTTATTGCATACATGGGAATTGGCCACCCCAAGGTCCAAAATGATAACATATAAACAAGATATACACAGTGACCGTTATAGATTGCATGTGCTGGCTATATTCCACTAGGGTTGAGGCTCTTTGGTTAAACAGTATAAAAGTTGGAGCTTTTCAGCTAATTGTTGAAGCTCACCTATGATGGGATGCCTTGTGTAGGAACCAGTTGTTCTGATCGAGATTCTGCTTTCCCTGTCAGATGATGTTGACTCAATTGGTGATGTTAGGCTACTTTCACACTTGTGTTTGCAGGATATGTTTGTTAGATCCGTCACAGGCTCTCACAAACGGTCCTGAACTGATCAGTTTTGTCCTAATGCATTCTGAATGGAAAAGGATCCATTCAGAATGCTTCAGTTTTGCTTCAGTTCAGTCTCCATTCCGTTTTGGAGGCGGACACTAAAACGCTGCTTGCTGCGTTTTGGTGTCCGCATGAAGAAACTGATGCAAACGGATCCGTCATGACTCACAATGTAAGTCAATGGGGACGGATCCGTTTTGTCTGACACAATAGAAAACGGATCCGTCCTCCATTGACTTTCAATGGAGTTCAAGATGGATCCGTCTTTGCTATATAAAAGATAATACAAACGGATCCGTTCAGAACAGATGCAGACGGTTGTATTATCATGACGGATCCGTTTGTGAGAGCCTGGAAGGATCTCACAAATGGATCCTGCAAACGCAAGTGTGCAAGTAGCCTAAGTCATCCATCTTTGTTTATACTTAACTTGCTAAAAGAAGGACATTATATATGTATATACTATTGTTGTTATATTTAATAAAATAATATTATTAACCTTCATTTGAAGTGTAGATGCAGTTAAAAGTCTCTCTTTAGAAAGTATCTGAATCTGAAGTCTTGCTCTTATCAGCACTGCCAGTGTCAGACTGTGTAGGTGCCACCCCCATACACACATAGTGGTAACACCCAGATGGATCTTCAGTGCAAAATGCAATTCCTCCATAAATTCAAGAAAGAATTAAAATGGCACAAGAATAGATGCTCCAGAATTGCTGTTACGTGGGGAGCTCAGGTAGTTGCTAAAACAGAAATGTCAGGAGAGTTTGCAGCCCATTATAAAAACATTGAAATACATTCCAACATACAAAAATTAATTTTACTATGAGTTTTCTAATTATTAGTAAATGTAAGCTTGTGAGTGCTTATGCTGACATGGAGAATTCTAAACTATACCATGTCTCTGGAACTGCTTAGTCTGCCATTTAATGAGTCTTACCTTCTTAGATTCTGATGTAATCATTCAAGGACAAAAATGCCATAGATGCATTGCTGAAGACTCTGAGTGTGTCAAAAGAGACTCTGTCAAGGGAGAGCAACTTCTCCCTGTATTGAAGTCTGATCTCCTGTGCCATGAATGATGTGCTAACTACCACTGTAAGACAGAACAAGAGATAACTTCTTTGATTTTTTTCTGGCATAAATGGTGTAAAATAGTATCATTTATATCATTTATTCATTAATCCATATTCCTATACAAAGATGTGCTAATTTGTGCTAAGATGTGCATTTCTAGATAGGTGCATCCTGTAATGCCACTGACAGATAGGAGCTTCTTAGATCCAGGATGTCATACTTTGGAGGGGGCGATTAAAATTGTTTGCAGAATGATCTAAAATAGTTTGTAAGGCTGAAAAAAGACATCTGTCCATCCAGTTCAGCCTGTTTTCTTACAAGTTGATCCAGAGGAAGGCAAAAAAACCCCTGTGAGGTAGAAGCCAATTTTCCTCACTTTAGGGGGAAAAATTCCTTCCCGACTCCAATCAGGCAATCAGAATAACTCCCTGGATCAACGACCCCTCTCTAGTAACTATAACCTGTAATATTATTACCCTCCAGAAATACATCCAGGCCCTTCTTGAACTCTTTTAGTGAACTTACCATCACCACCTCCTCAGGCAGAGAGTTCCACAGTCTCACTGCTCTTACCGTAAAGAATCCTCTTCTATGTTTATGTACAAACCTTCTTTCCTCCAGACGCAGAGGATGTCCCCTCGTCACAGTCCTCGGGATAAATAGATGATGGGAGTGATCTCTGTACTGACCCCTGATATATTTATACATAGTTATTAGATCTCCCCTCAGTCGTCTTTTTTCTAAAGTGAATAACCCTAATTTTGATAATCTTTCTGGGTACTGTAGTCCACCCATTCCAGTTATTACTTTAGTTGCCCTCCTCTGAACCCTCTCCAGCTCTGCTATGTCTGCCTTGTTCACAGGAGCCCAGAACTGTACACAGTACTCCATGTGTGGTCTGACTAGTGATTTGTAAAGTGTCAGGAATAAGAGATGTATTTGTAGAAGTAATTCAGGACCTACACATATGAAAATGGCTTCAAAAGCAGCCTTGTCATAATTCTTATGATCAAGGATCTCTAGTTCACAATTCCTGGAACTTTTGGCCTTGGGGAACCTGAAACTGAAATATTGGCTCCAATTCTTCATATTTTATATGCATGTTTGTTGTCTCAAGAGTCATAAAATTATGATGGGATATCTGCTGATCATATCATCTTTCTAAGAGACATTTATCAAAAGTTATGGCACAATCTTAAATTGGCATATTGCTGGAGATATGCCCACATTGTCCAAGATGGGATAACCCCTTTAAGTGGGCTGGGCCAGGACCCTTTTTACAATGTCTCATGAACTGACACACAAGGACAGAATCCAGAGGTATGGCCAAGTTTCCACTGTCCTCCTAGCATAGATCTCTCACCGATCTAATTGGTATATGATTCATATTTCTGTATGTCCTTTTTTTACCATTTTTAGCACTGTACTTTTCTGAATATTAAATCTTAAAATGTAATAAGTTACTGTAACATCCAAGGTCATGGGTGCAGTGAGTGCCAGTGTGCCTCTTGTAGCCTGTCGTGTGTTGCATGTGCACCTACGTGATTTTGTGACAAGCACAATAAAGTACACAATACAGTGATTAAAAAATAGAGGAGAGGAAAAATAATACTATCCAGTCACTAAATAATATCTGTACTTTGTGATTAAATAATATTGTTACCCAGTGCTCAAATAATACTAGCATAATATAGTCTTAACACAACACAAATTATGCACACTAATCAATAAAACTAAGGGGCGGTCACTAGGGTTTGTAAAAATAATATCATAAAAACAATAGATATTGCAATATAAAACTTGCTCTCAAGTGACAATTTTGATCGCTCATTTCAATAATGATAAAATAACAATAAAATAAAACTGCATCCAGTCTATCGTAATCAATAATGCATATGATTTACCTGGATAGAAAATATAAATCAATTAATATACCAATAAAAATCAGCATTCATAATAGTGATATGCTATATATGATCATGGTCCAGAAATAGCCTTGCGTGGGGCTTTCACAGTAAATACTGCAAGAGAAAGTCACATCTGAAAATCAACTCAGAAGGTGTAGATGGTGGCAATAGTGGGCAACAAATTTTAAAACCATTGCAGTAACAGTTTCCGATGTCTGTATGTGTTACTCCAAATGTTTGCAGCATACATCAGTCAACTGCATGCACTGTTAAAATGAAAGACTCATTGTACACACATACATACAGTACAGTATGTGCAGCAACCAGGCCACAGAGGCATGTGTGTGAGTGAGAGGTGGCCAGATGTTTGTAATAGTTGCAGTACTCATGGTTCTGAACAGTGGCATACATAGAGAAGTAAGGGCCCCATAGCAAGGATCAAACCAGGCCCCCACACAGGACAGAAGGGTTTCAGCCTAAACCCCATTTTTTTCAACTGCCTCATTTGCTAAAAGATGTTCATTTAAAGGGCAGAGAAAAAAGTATTTAGTCAGCCACCAATTGTGCAAGTTCTCCCAGTTAAAAAGATGAGAGAGACTTGTAATTGACATCATAGGTAGACCTCAACTATGAGAGACAAAATGAGAAAACAAATCCAGAAAATCACATTGTCTGATTTTTAAAGAATTTATTTGCAAATTATTTGCAAATTATGGTGGAAAATAAGTATTTGGTCAATAACAAAAGTTCATCTCAATACTTTGTTATATATCCTTTGTTGGCAATGACTGAGGTCAAATGTTTTCTGTAAGACTTCACAAGGTTGGCACACACTGTTGCTGGTGTGTTGGCCCATTCCACCATGCAGATCTCCTCTAGAGCAGTGATGTTTTGGGGCTGTCGCTGGGCAACACAGACTTTCAACTCCCTCCAAAGGTTTTCTATGTGGTTGAGATCTTGAGACTGGCTAGGCCACTCCAAGACCTTGAAATGCTTTTTACAAAGCCACTCCTTCATTGCCTTAGCGGTGTCCTTGGGATCATTGTCATGCTGAAAGACCCAGCCACGTTTCATCTTCAATGCCCTTGCTGATGGAAGGAGGTTTGCACTCAAAATCTCACAACACATGGCCCCATTTATTCTTTCTTGTACACGGATCAGTCATCCTGGTCCCTTTGCAGAGAAACAGCCCCAAAGCATGATGTTGCCACCCCATGCTTCACAGTAGGTATGGTGTTCTTTGGATGCAACTCAGCAATCACTCTCCTCCAAACATGACGAGTTGTATTTCTACCAAACAGTTCTACTTTTGGTTTCATCTGACCATATAACATTCTCCCAATACTCTTCTGGAACATCCAAATGCTCTCTAGCAAACTTCAGATGGGCCCGGATATGTACTGGCTTAAGCAGGTGGACACGTCTGGCACTACAGGATCTGAGTTCTTGGCGGCGTAGTGTGTTACTGACGGTAGCCTTTGTTACGTTGGTCCCAGCTTTCTGCAGATCATTCACTAGGTCCTCCTGTGTGGTTCTGGGATTTTTGCTCACTGTTCTTGTGATCATTTTGACCCCACAGGGTGAGATTATCAGTGGTCTTCTATGTCTTCCATTTTCTAATTATTGCTCCCACAGTTGATTTCTTCACACCAAGCTGCTTGCCTATTGCAGATTCAGTCTTCCCAGGCTGGTGCAGGTCTACAATTTTGTTTCTGGTGTCCTTTGACAGCTCTTTGGTCTTCACCATAGTGGAGTTTGGAGTGTGACTGTTTTGAGTTTGTGGACAGGTGTCTTTTATAAAGATAACAAGTTCAAACAGGTACCTTTACTACAAGTAATGAGTGAAGGACAGAGGCGCCTCTTAAAGAAGAAGTTACAGGTCTGTGAGAGCTAGAAATCTTGCTTGTTTGTAGGTGACCAAATACTTATTTTCCACCATAATTTGCAAATAAATTCTTTAAAAATCAGACTGTGGTTTTCTTGATGTGTTTTCTCATTTTGTCTCTCATAGTTGAGGTCTACCTATGATGTCAATTATAGGCCTCTCTCATCTTTTTAAGTGGGAGAACTTGCACAATTGGTGGCTGACTAATTACTTTTTTCCCCACTGTACTTACAATACACTTCCACAATGTCCACCTTGGGATGTGGTATCCAGGCATTGGAGGCATCTCCTAGACATGTGCCATAGAACCTATCAGGCCTTTTTAGATAGTTATCTCTACTGAACTTTCCCTAACTCTCCTCCCATATGGCTAGCTTTCTCTAGCTCTTCCAGCCCTGTCCTGGCTGGTACCTGATCCAGGAGCTGAGGAGCACTATGGGGGCCATATCTAATATACTGGCACACATTGGGGCACTATGGAGGGGGAGCAGCAATATGGGGGCTCTATTGTATATACTGGCACACATGGTGGGACACTATGGAGAATGGGGGAGAGGAGCACTGTGGAGGCATCTTCTGGGGCCCTTTCTTGTATACTGACACACATGGGGGGCACTATGGAGAAGGGGGAGAGGAGCACTATTGGGGTAATTATTTAGGGGCGTTCTACTGGCACACATTATGGGGACATTTTATACTGGCACATTGTTAGGCACCATGGGGACAAGGGAAGGCGCACTATTGGGGCACGATATAGGAGTATTTTATAATGGCGCAAATTATGGCACTATGGGGACCTTCGCTCAACTGGGGTCGAAACGACATTGGCTCTACAAGGAGCACTAAAAAGAGATATTTTTTTATATTGGCACACAACAGGGCATTTTTATTTTTACTGTTACACATTGTAAAGAGAATTATTACTACGGGGGCATTATGGTGGGCTTTATTACAGTTGAGGGAATATAAGGAACATGAATACTAGTATTAGCACTATAGGAGCGTTATTACTTCTGGGACACAGTAGGGACATTATTACTGTTGGGGCACTATTACATGTTGTCTGGTAGATAATTATTTCTATTGGTAGGACTTTGGGGAACACTATTGCTGTGGGGGGCACCCTGGCACAGTATCAGCTTCGCACAATTATTTTTGGGGACATTATGCTTAGACTGTTAGTGTTGGGGACTCTGTTTCCTGGGTGCAGTTATTTTTTACGACACTGTGTGGCAGTAATTATTGAAGGGGATCTATCTGTGTGTAACTAGTATAGGGAGCACAGTGGGCACAGTATTGGGGGTGGCAGGATAGGGCATTCAGAAGGTGGGAGGATGATGCAAAACTAGGAAACTAAGATGTCTGTCTGTCAAACTCTGCAGAGACCATATATTGCTGAAAGACACCATCATGGCAGTCTGGTCTGAAAGGAGAAGATGAGGAAAGAGAACATCTACATCTAAGGAGATGTCACTGGATGTACGAGGTATGTGGACCTATATTGGGCTACTTTCACATCTGCATTAGTGATTCTGGCAGGCTGTTCCAGCAGAGAACAGCCTGCCATAATTCACCGGCTCCGGCACTGCTGGATGCATTATTGACTATAATGGGGTCCCGCAGAGATCCGGCCACAATCTGGCAAAAATGTAGAGAATCAGCGGGACACAAACCGATGCATTCTCTGCCAGATCATCAGGCCTGAGCATAGTGCTACATGTGTGAAAGTAGCCTTACCCTGTATGTTTTGTATTGCTGTATGTAATGTTAGGACGGAATATGTTAGGTTGAGAATTTGGCTTTGGGGGGGGCCCAGGCACATTTTTTGCACAGGGGCCCTCTGATGTCTGTGTCTGCCCCTGTATAGATTTTAATTGAAAATACATTGTGTAATAACATTTATTTGTGTATAATAAATTATACACTCATTGACAAAAACAAAACAACGCACTCTGATAGAAATGTCAATGTCCTGGCAGAGCTTCTAACTGGTATTTTTCAGCAGGATAATGCTCGCCCCCACACAAAGCAAGGGCCGTAGACTTCATTGGCCTGCCCAGTGGCCAAATTTTTCTCCAATAGAGCATTTATGGGATCAGCTGGGACACCAGCTTCAGACAAAAGACTAATTTTCTTTGATAATACTATACTTGATATGGTTCAGAGATATACCCTAACAGGCCATAAACCATGCATATCATTACTGTAATATACATAATATATGAACCCCAGCAGAAGATTACTCCTGTCAAAACAGAACACCTCAAAAGTGTGTACATACAAAATATGTAAATAACCCCCAAAGGGAAACACATGTCCCTAATGGGGAGCCTGGACAGACCCCTAATGGCATGCCCAGTGTGTTGACCCAATGTCATTGGTTCATCAGGGGACAAATATAGGGACAGATGCAAAGATTAGAATTATTGAAGTATGTTTAAACATACTGTCACATCTGGGCGCAGAGCACGGCTACACTCACCCCGTCAGCGAGGCCGCCTCCCCTCGGCGGTCGCTGGTGAATCCTCTATACAAGCGTACGCTGCGGTGATTCCAGCAGCCACTTTCAGCAGACTCTGCAGTAGCTGGTGCTCTCGCCCCCTCTAGGGGCTGGCAGCCGGTACTGCAGCTCCTATACCTTCTGTCAAACCTCATCAGTCCAGCACCTGATCCTCATCCAGAGGCCTATTTAAGGCAGCTCTGTGCACCTGATCAACGCCAAAGTATCAGGTCTTTTCTCCTGTTATCCAGTCTTCAGTTCGCTCCTCGTCCCTTCTAGCCCGCTGTGATCCGGTCCTCAAGTGGCAATGCGACCTGCAGGTTCCCGGCCGCACAAGTCCAACCTGCCTTGCGGCGGGCTCTGGTGAAAACCCGGGGGCTTGTTAAATTCTGCACGCCAGTACTTGTTAGTACTACGGAAGCTGGCAAGACGTAGCTATATCCAGCCAGCAAGGCTAGTGACACATACATGTTTGAATAACAAGCCATAATTGATCAGTGTTCATATGCACACAATGTTAATATTTAACTGAAAATCAAATAACTATAGTGGCTCTCGTCTCTGAGGATATGAATCAAAGGTACTCTCTCCCTCGATTAACCCAAAAATCTTTTAAATTATGCACCAAGAAAACAAGAAGTGGGTGGGCACACTCTCTAATTTGGTATGTAATAATTTGGACTTGATAAGTGCAGGATACACTTGGTGTTGTTGTCACGAGTGGTCTTGCGTCTGGAATCAGACGTTCTGCGCGGCTTTCTAAGTGACAGGTTTGACAGGCTATTCCCTGTGGTTTGGGTGCTGTTCTCCACACCCCTTTCCCTCAGCTGTTGCCGCTGGGCAATTAGCTGTCTCCTACTTACCTTTTCCTCTCCCAGTATCCCTTGCGGTTTATATCTGCTTCATACCTGGTTGAGAGTGGTGTGGATCTCGGCTGAGATCCTGTTGCTGATTTCTACTTAAAGTTAAGTGTTTTCCCTTCCTTTGGTTATTCCTGTTTGAGTCTCCTGTTCCTCCTTACGCTTGGAGGAACAGGTTACTCTTTTGTGTCATTAGACTGCAGGGTGTTCTAGGGTTTATTCAGATTAGGTTCCTGTGTATGAGCTTTCCTACCACCCGGGTTAGTTCATACTGGTAGCCAGCTAGGGCCTAGTCTTAGGGTCCCCTGCAGGAGGTGACCAGTTCCCTGGTTTTGTCTGTTCCCATCCCTCATACGCTCGGTGTGGCTTTTCCCCCCACACCTGAGCGTGACATTATAAACCGCCACTAACAAAAATTTATGTCATTTTTGTGCTGACATGGATGCTATTGCTACACTGGCTGAACGGCTGCAGGGACTCAGCTTGGAGGTGGCTGACATCCGCAACCAAATTCAGAGACCACAGGCTGGTGGTTCTGGGGGTGCTGAGTGTCAGGCCTGTTTGGAGCCTAAGGTCCCCCTCCCGGATAGATTTTCTGGGGAATGTGATAATTTTGTTCTATTTAGGGAGGCGTGCAAATTGTATTTCAGACTGCGTCCACATTCTTCTGGTAATGAGGAACAGAAGGTTGGTGTGGTCATCTCGCTGCTTAAAGGGGATGCGCAGTCATGGGCCTTTTCTCTACCGGCCGGATCGCTGTCTCTCCGGTCGGTAGATGAATTTTTCAAGACCCTAGGGATTATCTATGATGACCCGGATCGTATCTCCCTGGCTGAGACCCAGATACGTAACCTTTGTCAGGGTGAGCGGCCGGTTGAGACTTATTGCTCTGAGTTTCGGAGGTGGGCGACCAATACTGAATGGAACGATCCGGCTTTACGTAGCCAATTCTGTCAAGGTTTGTCTGAAAGGCTGAAGGACGCTTTGGCCTTTCAGGAAACCCCTGTGTCTTTGGAAGCCGCTATGTCTCTTGCTGTGCGCATGGATAGGCGCCTGAGAGAGCGATCTAGGGGCCCCCGCTCTCAGGACGTACTATCACATAGTGTACCAGCTTCCTATGACACTTAGGGTGAATATTCCCCTAGGTTGATGTCTGGGGATGAACCTATGCAATTAGGGGGAGCCACTCCTGTATCCACCCGTAAACATCTTGGTAATAAAAAGGGAGTGTGTTTTTTCTGTGGTCAGAAAGGACACTTTATCAATGTATGTCCATGCTTCCTATCTCTAAAGGAGAGAAAAGAAAAGGGGGCGTTGAATTCTCATCTCACTCTTGGTGGAGTGGGTAGGGAGACTGAAAATGTGCATTTGTCTTCATCCTGCAGTACCCGTTTTCTCCTGACTGCCGAGGTGGCGCTAGAATCAAAGGTTGTGAAAATTGAGGTGTTTATTGACAGCGGGGCAGGGGTGAACTTGATTGATGCTCAGTTTGTCCGTATGCATGGATCTCAGATGGTGCATGATATCAAATTAAGAGTGGGTGAATTTCATCAGGAGCTTATTTCATGTTTTGTGTTGGAAGGTCTTCCTGCTCCTGTGGTTCTGGGTTTACCGTGGTTAAGCAAACATAATCCGTCCATTGACTGGCATACTAGACAAATTGTGGATTGGGGCGATTATTGTGTTGACAATTGCCTTAATACATCTTTTTCTGCTTTAACCACTAAGACTCTTCCTTCTTTTATATCGGATTTCTCTGATGTATTTTCTGAAGGTGGATGTCAGGATTTACCCCCTCACCGGGAATACGATTGTCCTATCAATCTTATCCCTGGAACAAGATTGCCTAAATCTAGGCTGTATAACCTTTCTGGACCTGAGAGAACGGCCATGAAGGAATATATTGCTGAGAGTTTGGCCAAAGGACATATTAGGCCTTCCAAATCTCCTGTGGCAGCAGGGTTCTTTTTTGTTAAAAAAAAGGACGGATCCCTTAGGCCATGTCTGGATTTCCGTGAACTCAATAGGATTACTGTCCGTGATCCGTACCCTCTTCCTTTGATTCCTGACTTGTTTAACCAGATTGTGGATGCCAAGGTGTTCTCCAAGTTGGACTTAAGGGGGGCATATAATCTGGTCAGGATCAAGGAAGGGGATGAATGGAAGACGGCCTTTAACACTCCTGAGGGCCACTTTGAGAACCTGGTCATGCCTTTTGGGTTGACCAATGCTCCTGCTGTCTTCCAGCATTTTGTTAATGACATTTTTCATCATCTTGTGGGGAGGTTTGTAGTCGTGTATTTGGATGACATACTAATCTATTCTCCAGATATTGTGACACATCAGGATCACGTGAGGCAGGTGTTGCAAATCTTAAGAGATAACAAGTTGTATGCAAAATTAGAGAAATGTGCTTTTGCTGTACATGAGGTGCAATTCTTAGGATACCTGCTTTCATCTTCAGGTTTTCGTATGGATCCAGAGAAGGTCTGTGCTGTTCTGAACTGGGACCGACCTGAAAATCTGAAGGCTCTTATGCGATTTTTGGGGTTCACCAACTATTACCGAAAATTTATTAAGAACTATTCGACTATAGTTAAACCCTTAACTGACATGACTAAGAAAGGGACGGATGTCTCTGTGTGGTCTGATGCAGCGTTGCAAGCCTTCTCCGCTGTTAAGGAGTGCTTTTCCTCTGCCCCTATATTGGTGCAGCCAGATGTGTCACAACCTTTCATTGTGGAGGTTGACGCATCCGATGTGGGGGTAGGAGCTGTGTTATCACAGGGCCCGTCACCTGGTAAATGGCGCCCATGTGCTTTTTTTTCGAAGAAACTCTCTGTGGCGGAGAGAAATTATGATGTGGGTAACCGAGAGTTACTGGCCATTAAGTTGGCTTTTGAGGAATGGCGTCATTGGTTGGAAGGGGCGAACCATCCAATCACGGTATTCACTGATCACAAAAATCTGGCTTACCTGGAGTCGGCTAGACGACTTAATCCGAGGCAGGCCAGATGGTCTTTGTTCTTCACCAGATTCAATTTCATTGTCACATACCGTCCTGGGGTTAAGAATGTGAAGGCGGATGCCTTGTCACGTAGTTTTCCCGGGGGTGGTGATTTTGAAGATCCTAGCCCTATACTGTCTGAAGGAGTGGTGATATCCGCTCTTTACCCTGATCTTGAGGCTAAAGTGCTTGAGGCCCAGGGAGATGCGCCGGAGTCTTGCCCTCCCGGGAAGTTGTTTGTTCCTTCTGATTTGCGTTATAAGGTTTTTGAGGAGCATCATTCTTCGGTGCTTGCGGGACACCCTGGGAGTAAATCCACTGTCGACCTCATCTCTCGTAGATTCTGGTGGCCAGGTCTGCGTAAGTGTGTTGAGGAATATGTGTCAGCCTGTAGTGTCTGCGCACGCTCTAAGGTGACACATACTCGTCCCTCTGGACCCCTACTTCCATTACCCATCCCGTCCAGACCATGGACTCACCTATCCATGGACTTCATCACTGATCTGCCTGAGTCGTCTGGTAAGACAGTTATTCTGGTGGTTGTAGATCGTTTTAGTAAAATGGCGCACTTTATTGCATTACCCGGACTCCCCAATGCTAAAACTCTTGCACAAGTGTTTGTTGACAATATTGTGAAACTTCATGGCATTCCCACTGACGTTGTCTCTGATCGTGGGACTCAGTTTGTGTCCAGATTCTGGAGGGCGTTCTGTACTCGGCTCGGGGTACAACTGTCTTTCTCCTCTGCCTTTCATCCCCAGACGAATGGACAGACTGAGCGTACCAATCAGAATCTGGAGACTTATTTGAGATGCTTTGTCTCTGAGAACCAGGAGGAGTGGTCCTCGTTTTTGTCTCTGGCTGAGTTTGCCATAAATAATCGCAGACAGGACTCCACTGGTAAGTCACCATTTTTTGGTGCATATGGATTTCACCCGCAGTTTGGCACATTTTCTGGTTCTGATACTTCTGGTATTCCTGAGGAAGAACGTTTTTCGTCATCATTGTCTTCCATATGGCGAAAAATTCAAAGTAACTTGATAAATATGGGTAACAAGTACAAACGTGTGGCTGACAGGAGACGCATGAATGGTCCGGACCTAAATGTGGGTGATTCTGTGTGGCTGTCTACTAGGAACATTAAGTTGAAAGTTCCTTCATGGAAGTTGGGTCCAAGATTTATTGGCCCATATAAAATCACGGCCATTATTAATCCTGTAGCATTTCGTCTTGAACTTCCGCAGGCCCTGAAAATCCATAATGTGTTTCACAGATGTTTGTTGAAGAGGTATGTTGAACCTCTGGAGCCATCTCCCTTGCCACCCGCGCCTGTCTTGGTGGATGGTAATTTGGAATTTCAGATTGTCAAGATCATTGATTCTCGAGTTCTTCGTGGGACCCTTCAATATCTGGTTCATTGGAAGGGTTATGGTCCTGAGGAGAGGTCATGGGTACCGGCATCTGACGTGAATGCCAGTCGTTTGGTAAAAGCCTTTCACAGATGTCACCCTGATAAAGTTGGTCCTGGGTGCCCGGAGGTCACCCGTAAAAGGGGGGGTAATGTCACGAGTGGTCTTGCGTCTGGAATCAGACGTTCTGCGCGGCTTTCTAAGTGACAGGTTTGACAGGCTATTCCCTGTGGTTTGGGTGCTGTTCTCCACACCCCTTTCCCTCAGCTGTTGCCGCTGGGCAATTAGCTGTCTCCTACTTACCTTTTCCTCTCCCAGTATCCCTTGCGGTTTATATCTGCTTCATACCTGGTTGAGAGTGGTGTGGATCTCGGCTGAGATCCTGTTGCTGATTTCTACTTAAAGTTAAGTGTTTTCCCTTCCTTTGGTTATTCCTGTTTGAGTCTCCTGTTCCTCCTTACGCTTGGAGGAACAGGTTACTCTTTTGTGTCATTAGACTGCAGGGTGTTCTAGGGTTTATTCAGATTAGGTTCCTGTGTATGAGCTTTCCTACCACCCGGGTTAGTTCATACTGGTAGCCAGCTAGGGCCTAGTCTTAGGGTCCCCTGCAGGAGGTGACCAGTTCCCTGGTTTTGTCTGTTCCCATCCCTCATACGCTCGGTGTGGCTTTTCCCCCCACACCCGAGCGTGACAGTTGTGTTCCTATATCAATGAGATAAATCCGTGACCGATAAATGGATATATATTTAGTAATAGTCAGATATAATAGAATAGATAGTTTCCTTAGACCTTTATTCTATGTTTAAAATATATACGTAATTTTGCTTGAAAAAAATAAGAATTCAACAGTAATTCTCCCAATAATAAGTTATAATGACACTGGGCCCAAAAAATAAAAGAAAAAATAAAAAAAAATTAAAAGGGGGGAATGTGCATTCAATGTCCCAAAATGTTTTCTATTTCCCAATTATCAATTATCCCAAGTATCAATAATTTGAGTTCACACTTGAGTTTGGTAAGCAGCTGCTGGTGCTCTGAGGGTTAGTCATGAATATACATCTATACTGTTGTACTTTAGATGTTTTACTTTACCCCCTCTGGGCATGATGTTGGTCTGTGTCCAGTCCAGTTATGCAGGCGTCTCTCTCCCTCTGCTTATTCAATCCGGCAGCACGGAGGTACTCGATGTGCACGCTTTTCAGCGTGCGAGCAGCGTCCCATATGGTATAGAGAGACCACGCTATTAGGATTCTTCTTTAATAGACGTCTATATGATAAAGTCGCTTAAACTACAGGCGTATATTTAGCGTATACACCATAACATACGTACGCCTATACACATGTACGCCTATACAATTGGAACAGCGCTGAATAGACTGGAGAGAAAATCGCTCACCATTACGTACGCATATTGAAAGAAAGCAGGGACCCACGTGGGACGCCACGTGGGATGCTGCTCGCATGCTGAAAAGCGCGCGCATCGAGTACCTCCGTGCTGCCGGATTGAATAAGCAGAGGGAAAGCGACGCCTGCATAACTGGACTGGACACAGACCAACATCATGCCCAGAGGGGGTAAAGTAAAGCATCTAAAGTACAACAGTATAGATGTATATGCATGACTAACCCCCAGGGCACCAGCAGCTGCTTACCAAACTGAAGTGTGAACTGAAATTATTGATACTTGGGATAATTGATAATTGGGAAATAGAAAACATCGATATCAATTGAAAGAACTAACTTTTCATTTCATCAAGGAACTGATATTAACAGGATATTTTTTAGGACATTGAATGCACATTCCCCCCTTTTAATTTTTTCCATTTTATTCTTTTTATTTTTTGGGCTCAGTGTTATTATAACTTATTATTGGGAGAATTACTGTTGAATTCTTATTTTTTCAAGCAAAATTACGTATATATTTTAAACATAGAATAAAGGTCTAAGGAAACTATCTATTCTATTATATCTGACTATTACTAAATATATATCCATCTATCGGTCACGGATTTATCTCATTGATATGGGAACACAACACCAAGTGTATCCTACACTTATCAAGTCCAAATTATTACATACCAAATTAGAGTGTGCCCACCCACTTCTTGTTTTCTTGGTACAATGTTAATATTTCCAGCTTGAATTTATCAGACAGACAAACTTCCAGAAGAATAGTCACAAAGGTCCTCCTTGAGTATTTTAGAGCATAAAGATATCTCCATTGGAAATTCCAGGTATGGATGTCAAAATCCAGATAGCAACAGGCTGCTTTATAGAGAAAATCATAAGGACTTAGCTGGTTTTGAAAAATACACCAGCACGCCACATACTGTAGCTTGTAGATACCAAACAAAGAAAAATCTGGTCACTCTTCTGAATCCAAGGATAGATACCAGATTTTCGAAATGCTGCTAATAACCAAAATGATAAAGCAAACACTTCATGATAGTGCTAACTGATGGTGTTGGTTAAAGAAGCCTCCACCGTGGTGGGCTCATTGCAGAAGCATTCCGTACTGGGCCCCACGTGGTGATGAACTGTATACAGTGAATGCCAACCGTATGTCATCTTGTATCCATGCTAGAGGTCGCCCAACAGGATATTAGAACTTCCTTTCAATTGTACATTTTCCCCAAGAAACGTATCCTTTTGCTCTAATAATGTAATCACTTACATATTTCATCATTACTTTCACACAAATAAAGTTTCAATTGATTCCGACAACTCTATCTTGGTGCGTTATTTTCTTTTGTCATTGGGTGTGTATTGCTTACTGAAGTGTAAGAGGCACAAAAAGGAAGCAAGGAAGGAAGGAGGAAGGCGTTCTAAACGTATTTAAGTTAGGTCACAATTTAACGAGCACCTGTCAGCTCTAAGACATCCCTGTTTGCCTGCGGTGATGCTATAAAAGTGACCTTACTGCATTATTGTTGTCTTAAGTAGCCTTATTGCCTTGATAGGTGAGTGTTCTTATAAATTTATAAGCATGTGTAATGACTTGTGGACCAGTGAATAAAACACACCAAGCACATTGGCCTCTTATAGAATAACAGTGATGAAATCTTACAAGACGTTTTGTTACAATCCCGTAAATTAGTAAATGTGATTGCGTCAGAATATTTTGTGCTAATATTTCTCTTTTCATCACTTTTGTGTTTCCCACTATCTATTTATTGCCAAGTTTCATCTTTATCTCTGTCAGTCAGATGTGCTGGAACCTGGAGCAAACTTCCTATGTACTATATCAGGAAATGAACAAGTTGTTTACTTTGTTTCAAGTTTTGAGGTGACTTTCTAAACTTAATCCAATATGAAAAGTTATTTAAGGATAGTGGGAAAAAATGAAGTTTCTGCTTCCCCAAAGCAATGTTCAGTTGATCTGGCTTAAAGATTAATGATACTCCTCATTCTATGTTTATGACCAGAAGCATTGATCTGTTTTGATTTAGTAAGATGAGAAACTGGTTGTTTCTATTGTTCCTCTGAGCACAAAAGCTGAATTAAGTTGTAGGCATTATTTGTTTGAGCAGCACATATTAACGTTTTTTTTCTTTTGCATTAATTTGATTAGTCAACTATTTCTTACTAGTTTTAAATATGCAGACAAAAATGCTGTGTTTAAGGTGAATCAGCTTCATAAATAAAGAATTACAAGTCTTATGTATTGTGCTTTATCTTTTTTTAACTCTAGTAAAATGGATGCTTATGACTTTGTTACAGTGCCTTGCGAAAGTATTCGCCCCCCGGAACTTTTCAACCTTTTGCCACATTTCAGGCTTCAAACAAAAAGATATAACATTTTAAATTTTTGGTGAAGAATCAACAACAAGTGGGTCACAATTGTGAAGTGGAACTAAATTTATTGGATCATTTAAACTTTTTTGTAATAATAAAACTGAAAAGTTGGAAGAGCAAAATGATTTGGCCCATTTACTTTCAGTTCAGAAAACTCACTCCAGAAGTTCATTGAGGATCTCTGAATGATCCAATGTTGTCCTAAATGACTGATGAAGATAAATAGAATCCACCTGTGTGTAATCAAGTCTCCATATAAATGCACCTGCTCTGTGATAGTCTCAGGGTTCTGTTTAAAGCACAGAGAGCATCATGAAAACCAAGGAACACACCAGGCAGGTCTGTGATACTGATGTGGAGAAGTTTAAAGCCGGATTTGGATACCAAAAGATTTCCCAAGCTTTAAATATCCCAAGGAGCACTGTGCAAGCGGTCATATTGAAATGGAAGGAGTATCAGACCACTGCAAATCTACCAAGACCCGGCCTTCCCTCTAAACTTTCATCTCAAACAAGGAGAAGACTGATCAGAGATGCAGCCAAGAGGCCCATGATCACTCTGGATGAACTACAGAGATCTACAGCTGAGGTGGGAGAGTCTGTCCATTGGACAACAATCAGTTTTGACACTTCACAAATCTGGCCTTTATGGAAGAGTGGCAAGAAGAAAGCCATTTCTCAAAGATATCCATAAAAAGACTCGTTTACAGTTTGCCACAAGCCACCTGGGAGACACACCAAACACGTGGAAGAAGGTGCTCTGGTCAGATGAAACCAAAATCAAACTTTTCGGAAACAATGCAAAACGATATGTTTGGCGTAAAAGCAACACAGCTCATCACCCTGAACACACCATCCCCACTGCCAAACATGGTGGTGGCAGCATCATGGTTTGGGCCTGCTTTTCATCAGCAGGGACAGGGAAGATGGTTAAAATTGATGGGAAGACGGATGGAGCCAAATGCAGGACCATTCTGGATGAAAACCTGTTGGAGTCTGCAAAAGACCTGAGACTAGGACAGAGATTTATCTTCCAACAAGACAATGATCCCAAACATAAAGCAAAATCTACAATGAAATGGTTCAAAAATAAAAGTATCCAGGCACTTAGAATGGCCAAGTCAAAGTCCAGACCTGAATCCAATTGAGAATATGTGGAAAGACCTGAAAACTGCTGTTCACAAACACTCTCCATCCAACCTCAAAGAGCTCGAGCTGTTTTGCAAGGAAGAATGGGCAAGAATTTCAGTCTCTAGATGTGCAAAACTGGTAGAGACATACCCCAAGCGACTTGCAGCTGTAATCGCAGCAAAAGGTGGCGCAACAAAGTATTAACACAAGGGAGCCAAATAATTTTGCACGCCCCACTTTTCAGTTTTAATTTCAATAAGTTATTATTAAAGTTTTCGAGCAAACAGTAATCAGACATTTGCATAAACAACATAAAAGAATACAAGGACAAACAAAATCCAGTGAGCAATGTTACAAAAGGGGACAGTTTCATACAAGTTAACTGTGCCTGTAAATCTATGTCTAGAAGAGGCACAAGGAAAGAGGAGAAGATCCGGTAAAAGCCCTGCAGGATCAAGGCCCAATGTCTCATAGTATTCCCTCTGGAAGGGGGGCTGCGAAATCACTGGATATCCACCCGAGCCACTTATTCAATACTTTAATCTTAGCATTCATGCCGGGAGCAAAGACCACCTCATATCTCAGGTATGTATTGACCAGATTGATAACTTCCTCTCTGGAAGGGGAGTGGGTTAATTTCCAGCGTCGCGCAATCACCTTGCGAGCCGCAGTTAATATGTGGGTTACCACCCATCTAACCGAACTGGGAACATTTGCCAAACCTACACCCAAGATCCCCATCTCAGGGGTGACATTAATACTTAGATCTGTGACCTGATTTATGAGATTGGCTATATCCTTCCAGAAAGGACCTACACTACCACAATACCACCACATATGTGCTGGGGTACCCACTTCACCACAGCCTCTCCAACACAAGGGAGAATAGGATGGGATAATATGTGCCAACCTATTAGGGGTTAGATACCACCTAAGTTGTATCTTCCTGCTCTGTTCCGTGTGATTTATACACCTCGTGCACTTCAAAGACCAGTGGAAAGCACCTCTCCACTCCGCCAAGGAGAACTGCCTCCCCAATTCCCCTTCCCACTTGAGCATGTAAGGATGTTTGGTCTCCGAGTTCCTAGAAATTATAGTTGAGTACCAACAAGAAACTGACGATCTTGCCGGCCTCTCATTTCTAAACAAATCCGTAAGGGGAGATGTGGGAATATGGGATGGCATTACCCCCTTATTACTCAGAAAGTGGCGGATTTGCAGAAATTGATAAAACAGAGTGTTTGGTAAATGAAAACGTGAGTGAAACGTTTCAAAATCCACTAATATTCCATTCTCATACAGACATCCTACATTAGATATACCACATTCCAACCACTTAGAAAGGGAGAGTGAGGGGATGAGTACCTCCAGGGCAGTCAAGGGAAAGGATTTAAAATCCAATCCTACAGGGATTCCCAAAGCTAGGAATTTAGCCCAGGCAGAAACCGAGGATTGCATAGTGCTCAGCTGTAGATTAGAACTACATTTCCCCATATTGCATGCGGCTACCAATGATTTCAGAGATCTCCTCCTGATCTGGTGTTCTTCTATTTGCAGCCAACGTTGAGGAGAAGAGGGATTCCACCACTCCATCATTTGATCCAAAAGGTTAGCCAAATAGTAACTATGCAGATCAGGAACTCCCAAACCTCCCAACCGCAGCGGAGGAAACATTGCTTTCTGAGATATTCTGGGTTTAGAACCTTGCCATATAAAACGTAACATTTCCTCCTGCATACGGTCAATTATATGTTTCGGTATATGTAAAGGAATACATCTAAACACATACAGTATTTTTGGGAGAATCAGCATTTTGGCCGCATTAATCCTAGCTACCCATGACAATTTACATTGGGAAAGTCTGGAATAATCTATTTGCAGTTGTGCACGCAGGGTGTCGAGGTTATGGGATACTATATCCTTAATGGAGCGGGTAAGCCTTATCCCCAGATATGGTATAGCAGTTTCAGCTATGTTAAAGTGGAAGCGTTGTTTAATAATTTGGCTTATGGAATCCTGGACATTTATCGTTAAAACATTAGTTTTTGTAACATTAAGTTTATAATAGGATACCGCTGCATAAGAGTCTAATATATTAACTGCCACTTCTAGCGACTCAAGTGGGTTGGAGAGTGTTAAAAGAACATCATCAGCGTAAAGCCCTATGACATGGGAGAGGTCCCCCACCTGGATCCCTTTTAGTACCGGACATGAGCGGAACATCTCCACCAAGGGTTCCATAACCATGGCGAATATCAGGGGCGATAAGGGGCAACCTTGCCGCGTTCCATTCGAAATAGCTAAGGATTTAGAGAGGAACCCCGAGGCAAGGACCCTAGCCGTAGGCTTGGAGTAAAGCGCTGTGACTGCCGTAAGTATGCCACCACTGAATCCAAATTTCCGCATTACTTGATCCAGGAACCCCCAATGAACCCTATCAAATGCTTTTTCAGCATCTAGTGAGATGAGCAGGGTGGGGGTCCTGGATCGTTCTGCTATTTGAATCAAGTTTACCCACTTTTCAGTTTTATTATTACAAAAAAGTTTAAATGATCCAATAAATTTTGTTCCACTTCACAATTGTGACCCACAAAATTTAAAATGTTATATCTTTTTGTTTGAAGCCTGAAATGTGGAAAAAGGTTGAAAAGTTCCAGGGGGCCGAATACTTTCGCAAGGCACTGTAAGTGGACTTGGAGCCACCACTTTGTACTGTGTGCACCAAGTGGTAGATAATTCCTTTGGTGACACATTAAGATCTTTACAACAGAATGGTGATGTTTTATGTGTGCAAGTGCTGCTTTAAAGAGGACCTTTCACCACTCCTGACATGCCTGTTTTAATACCGTCATACATTCCCCATGTAATAACAATTCTGGAACATCTATTCTTATGGTTCTATGTTGTGCCATTCCTTTATTATTTGCACTAGAAGTTATGAATTAATTGCTATTTGTCTTCAGTAAGGGAACAGAGGGGAGGTAACAAGTTGGGCGTGTGTATGGCTTTCATTATTTAAAGGAAATTAATAAGTATATCCTTGCTTATAAATTTTATTAAACAACATAGGTACTTTATTACACATCTTTATTACAATACATGTTAGGGCTCCAAACATCAATGACTATAATGTACTTAAACAATAATCATGATTTGTTGTTACATTACATATGTAACCATTAACAAATTGTATACCTATAACCATTGTTATAGGTATACAATTTAGTCAGAATTTGCAAATTAGATTGCTCTGTTCCTAACATGAGGTATTAGTTCATGTTTCACAGACATTTCTAAAAACAGTATGGGGGAGAATTATCAAACTGCTGTAAGTAAGTTCTACTTTACACCAGTTCTGATAAATCTCCCCCTGTATGTCTGCAAAATATGTAAGCTCGCAACCCACGTCAAGGGTCCTCATTGTATTGCGAGTGCCTAAATAAAAAAAGCAAAAATCCTACAAAAATAATCCATCCAGGATACATACACGGTATAGTCAGCTTCAGGGGACGGGAAAAAAAATTATGTTGCTCCACGTGAAGAGTGCTGTTGCTGGAAAAGGAATGAACCAACTGGAGACATAAAATACAGTAGTCTGAAAATAATTCCCTCACTCTCAGTCGTGCTGAACCTGCTCTTCTTAGATGAGAGGGGTCTACATGAGCTGCTGCTGTAAAGACTTCAGCATCTTCATCAGGATTGGCCTCATACATGCGAATGTAGTTATGGAGAACTACACACGCTTTTATAACATTATTAATGATGGGATCTGTGACTGACAGAGCTTCCAACGCAGAGATAAATGGAGCCTTTCCTGGAAAATATGTATCTAAACAAGTGGGCATGCCTGTAAATTTCCTAGTAGCAGAAATCATGCTTAGTACTTTGACAACAGCATATTCTATATATTAACATTATTGTAAGCCATGAACGTCTTGGGAGCTCTAGCACATTTGTAGTTTTACTTACTAAATGATCTTTCTCTGCATAAAATTTATCAAAACCTTTAATTCTAATTAAAGATTCAAATATTCTTTTCGTGCACAATTTTTTCATGTTTGAGCCTGCATATTCTTAATGATTGCACCAGTGATAGACCTGTAGGGTAATAAAATGCAGTATAATTGCCCATATCAAATATTTGGTTAATTATTCTATAATGGCCGCCCTAACTCCCTGGCACAATCATAGCTTAATTATGCAAAGCAGATTGTTTCACTGATGAGATGTCAGATGATCACAGCTATGCAAAGCGTGCCATTTTATAAGCCAGTAATGCCTGATGCATCAATTCAAACATTTTGGAACTAACGTTGTAATTAGAAAATTCAATGTTATTTTTTCTCATCATTTTTGACATTTCGAAAAAAATTTTGTTAAACTTGTTTAACTAATGAATGCATAAGGCAATCTTGGCCAGTAGTCCACGATCACATACCTGGAGACCTACATATAACAGGTATGCTTTCTTATCAGAGACATTAAACAGCAGTGATGGTATATTAACAAAAAGAATAATATCTTAAGGCCTCTGAGCATTTGGTAGATTAAAGTAATATAGATACCGCCTACTGTGATAAAGTACAGGATTTCCTTTATATTTTTGGTGTGCCATCTTGCACTACAGAAGGGGGTAACTGATGCCCTATTAGAAAGTCATCAAACATCATCTCTCAATGTGTTACTAATAAGCGTGTTTATTTTTGTCAATACATTAGATGAACCATCTGGCAAAGGCACCTTGTTACTTTTCTTAATTTGTCCATAACTCTGAAATAGCTAACTGCAGGCATCCTTCAAAGGATCATTATGCTGCCAGTAGCCAACTGGGTGTTTTAGTTATTTATTTAGCATTTTTTTAAATTGTCAGTCAGTGTTTTTTATTTTATAAATGGTATTATATTCTTTATCCAGGAGAACATTGTGATTTTTTTTTACAAGGGCCAATATTAGGGCTCACATTACAATTGTTAGCACGTACATTTTTAGTATGTTTAATACAAACCAATATCACATTGCCACGTACTGGGGACCTGACCAGCCCACCGCGTCATGTGACAAGGGTTGGCCAAGCCCTTCAGGCCGATTCACCTCACTCCCTCATACGCTGCTACGCCCTGTGCCGAGCCGTAACTCAAGCATAAATTGTCACCTGAAAACTGCAAGCACACCCACGTAATAACACTGAACTTTTGCCGCCACCACCTGTCCATTATAAGGTCGACAGGACACCCCTGAATGTTCCACTCGCAAGCAGACACAAAAATGGTAGTAAGCCTCACGGAAAAACAGCATACAGCCTCAGACTGCAGATACACTCTTCATTGAGCTAACAGGTTCTTACAAGACAAACCATCAAACTTTGAGGTTTAATGTATGGAAAATGGACAGCACTTGGTTACAAAAAAAATGATTAACAAGAAACATACATAAATGGCAAACAATTGTAAAATAAAAAGGAGAAAACATAGAAAGTTCTGATACTTAGCAGTTGTGTTGTAAAAGTCCTTTTTCCTAGGACATTTGGGCAGAATAATGGTGCACAAACCAATTTGATTGGATCTCCCACTTTGTGACACTCAAATATTGCAGGGATTACATTTTTATGTCTTTCCTCAAGGGGCAGGCTTGAGAGAGATTCTTCCCCATACCTCTGACTCAGCACCTCTGGGCTGAGCTTCATTACACATGCAGCTTACCCCCTGGCCATCTAGGGGATACATATGAAAATATCCAAAAGATATTTTCCCAGTTGCCCTAGTGAAGATACTGGCCCCAGCCCTTCTTCATAATTCATATCTCATCGTTCCGAGTCCTAGCATATAAAACGAGACACATCCAGGACGCTCGGAAGGTGAGATCCTTCTGTTTGGAAGGTGAAGGCGAGTTGATACGCCATGTCTGGTGTCCCTGCAATTCCCCCATCATACCAGAGGTTATGAGCTGGATTCTGGAGACATCCACCCCCTAGTGAACAAGTTATGAAGCACTGAAATTATTGTTCATTCTCTGGTTAGGATTTCCCCCCTGCTGACCCAAGGAGCCCGGGTGTCTGCAGTTCTCTTCCTTTCAATCAATTACGCCCAACATAGCTTCTGGCCTTATAATACAGAAGATACAAATACATAAATACACACTGTATATATAGGTAAATCACACCGGAATATGTCACACTACGACATATAACCCTAAAACACATAATATCACTGCAAACATTATAATAACTAAGGATAAGGTGGAACTTATTCCTGACACACATTTAGTGGACAGTGAGAGAAGCTTTACTAATATTACAATGTCGGTTCACTGTTTGATATTGCTTCCATGTAAGCTGGTTGCCGGATACTGGTGGGCGTGTATCTAGGGCCATTTCTCAGTATGGCAGTGTATGTCTGCCACTGTTCGGTGTGTACTATCAACAGCTACTTATGGGTCTGAATTGTATCACTGTGACTTGTATCTCTTCTCAGTATGGTTCTTGTGGAGTTAATCTCCCTGTCTTGTGTCTGCACCTATTTGCCGGCACAAGTTTGAATTTGTTAAGTCTGCTCTATATGTTCCAGTGTTCTGTGTCTGTGGGATGTTACTAGTTATGTATCATACTGCCATAGGTTTCTGAGCTCTGTGCCTGTATACCCTGTGTGTCTTGAGTTCTAGAACCTGCCCCGGTTGTGCAACTTTAATATCTGCAGTCATGTACTTGCCTGGGCTCTGTAATTTGAGTCTCGACTGAGCCTTGTCTGTTTGTGTGTGCTGTTTTTTTTGTCTGTACTCCTGTTATCACTGTGTCTGTGGTGTGTCCTGTAATGTCAATGTGAGTGTCTTGAGCATCTATCTCCCTAACTCATCTTGACCACTGCCATTCAGTATCCACCAAGTGTGAACAGGTTCCTGCTTGTTGAGCGTGAACTTTTTCCTGCAGCTCTTGCCAAGTACCCTGAGGCTGTTGTTGTGTCTGGATAGTTCCTTAAGCTCTTGTGGTGTCTGAATAGTTCCTGAGGCTCTTGTGTCTTCATAGTCCCTGAGGCACTTGTCATGTCTAAATAGTTCCTGTGGCTATTGTCGAGTCTGAATAGTTCCAGAAGCTTCTGAGACTCCTGTCGTGTCTGAACAGTTTCCTATAGTACCTGAGGCTCTTGTTGTAAGACTGTCCACTGTGCACCTAAGCCCCAAATGAGCAGACGTTTAAATGAATACTAGTCTACCGAATGTAGTCTACAGACAGATACTACTCTACAATTGCGGCCTTCAAGATTTAGTAATTTGTTTGTGTTGCCAACTTTTTCTAGCAAATATTAACATACCGTAAATAAAGTAGTAATGACTATTCACTTGTGCACCAAGCACCGGTTTCAACTGTTGAAAGGCTTTAAATTGTAAGTCCTTGCAGTTTTTGGAAAGCTGCACATTTTTTTTGATTGGTTAACTGTTATTATATGGATCATTAATTTTACTCAATTCTTGCTGATATTTTTCACTGTAGGAAATGCATTTTAACAAGAAAGATGTCAATATTTCACACAGGGCAGTTTACTTCTGAAAATTCATCTTAAACATGGCCTCTTTTAGCTTTACATCAATAGCTCTAAAAGAATGTTTTAAATAAAATGTAGTCTTGCTTAGGATATATTTGTTTTTTATGAGATTATATTCCTTTGTTCTTTTAAGCTGATTTTTCAGCTTTGTAGACTTTTCCTTCGTAGGATTATTTCAGATGGACAAGGATAATAAAAAAAACAGGAGAGGGGGGCAGGAGGAAGGCATTATGCCTTGGGCCTTTACTAATATTACAGATACATACTGTCCTGAGTCTTTGGTAATTGCCATGGCCTGTACAGTGTGATGAAGAAATTGTTATATAAGGTTAGGTGCCTAGAGAAACATGACCTGATGCAAATGCTTGTCTACCATACACATTAACTTTTCATTGACCACTTGTGAACCTAGCCTACCATAGAGGAGATCAGCCATGGATTGTTTTTTTTACCGGACATAATGACATGATAATATTATGCAAAGCTGATCGTAGCTACATTTCAGTGACTTCTGATTTGCTGCATTTACGTGCTGTTTGGAGAAGTAGACAGGAAAGGTTTGATATGCATGTTTTATTATAAGACTGTTGTAGTTGGCACATTTTAATGGCATGTGAAAGGGCAATTTAATATATTAAACAGAGTGGCTTATTTTTAGCATACTGGCAGAACTACTGCCATATGGAGCAGCCACGGTGGAATTGAAAGGTCCCAACTAATATCATATATAGATCATTTCACTAAACTATCTGACATAATGTTCTTAGTGTGTTATGACAGATGGAGTGAGCTTATTTGCAGCAGCAGGGGAGCAGTGCAAGGTATAAGGCACCAGGTAGGAAGTATAGGCAACCGGAAAGTAAATGGGAGAAATATGACTGGAATGACAGAGGACAGTAGATACTATCCTTACTTGACCTTCATTAAAGCGGTTCTCCAATCCTGTAAGACACTTTAAGCAGTATTTACCCTTCCATCACTCCACCGATTCCACGATCCCGGCTGGGATCACATGACCACATGACTGGCTGCGGAATGTTCCTCGATGTTACAATCAGATGTGCTCCCCTGTATTATGCAGCTGAATAGAGAGAAAGAGGAGCACATCTGCTTGTAACTTCAGAGCAAGAGCTCGCAGCCACAGGGCAGTCGCGTGATTCCAGCCGGGATTGCAGAGTCTGCAGAGTGACATAAGGTACCGCTCAAAGTGTCTTCCATCCACAGGTTAGCGGACAGAGACTTTTTAGGTACAGAGCCAGAAAGCACATTTAAAGTAAGAATTTGCCAGGCCACCTGATAAACAATTTGATCAAAAAGAGTTGTAGGAACTATTTGACAAAAACAACCAAACATATTAGACGCTGAACATTCGCTAACCATAACATACAAGTTGCTGTGTCTCTAAACCAGTGTTAATCAACTCCAGTCCTCAGGGCCCACCTAACGGTCAGGTTTTCAGGATTTCCTTAGTATTAATTAGTTTCAGTGTATCAGGACTTACCTCAGGTATTCATTCTTTGGGATATTCTCAAATCATGACCGAGAGGTGGGCCCTGAGGACTGGAGTTGGGGAACACTGCTCTAAACAACCAAGATCTGAGCATAATTTACTATGGCGTCTTGTGAAGTAGAGTTTTGCTTCTAAAATTAAGATTTATTTCTGTTTTCACCTTGGCAGTTTCTTATATAATACAACGATTGAGAGAAATCTTGTGAAATTAATCATTTAAACCTATCATGAAAGTAATATAAAGTATAGAAGCCTCTCAAGAGTTTCCTTCCAAGGCAAAGCCACAAACAGTGGTGAGACCTACTGTATTATTAACGACAAGTAGCCAATAGATGTAAATGATTAAATATACAGATAAATGATATGCATATAATTACACAAAGAATTGTGCTGCTTTGATGGATTATAGAGTGAACCCTGCTACAAACGCTGAATCCATGGTCACTGTGCACTTTATGGTTTTTGTCTTTGTATCTTCTCAATAGATGGCTTTATTCATTTGCTTCATTATGAATATAGGTTTGCTTGCCTTTATAGATTTTAACTAGCTGGCAAAAAAATCTGAAGACATTTTCCACTGTAGATAAGTAAAAGATTATAACGCTGTTATAGTTAATAGCCCCCAGAGCTAGAAAGGAAAAAGTATTCTTAATAATCTGACTTCTTGGCTAGGTGGTTATAAAATGTGAATACTGATTGCTTGAGCAGAAGTTCAGAGACCTCTCAGTTCACTCACAATGCACTAATTTAGTAGACCTGGAAGCATATTGTTATCTGAAAACACAAAAAAATACTGGCTACGGGCATGGGTTAACATAATTACCTACTTATCTTGCTCCTTACGTTAGGCTTTTATGAATGATGAATGGCCAGATTTCAGCTTCCCAGCTACAGTATATGTGCTACTTTCTTACAGCGGACAAGAACTGTTGTTCCATTCTGGGGTTTGTGATCTCTTAGAACAGGGATCTGCAACCTTTGACACATCAGCTGCGGTGAAACTACAACTCCCAGCATGCAAACATGCTCAGTTGTGCTTATAACTCCCACAGAAGTGAATGAAGCATTCTCGGAGTTGTAGTTCCTGAACAGCTGGAGTGCTGGAGGTTGCTGATCCCTGTTTTAGAAACTAAGATCTTATAGGATGACTCTAGGAAGACATGAAAAAAAATTACAGAATTATAGCTATTGTTCTGGGTGTCTCCAGAACAAGCGAACTAACCTGACTGTTTAGAATACACGTATTTGCTGGCATACTGTGAATATTTGACATTAGTACCTATGGAAACAGATATCACCAAACGAAAGGTACTAGACCCAATATACCGTAAGAAAACTACCATACAGACAAAAGAAACTATTGTTTAATAGGGTTATGCTTTAAAGAGCATCTGTCAGCAGGATCATCCCTATTAAATCAAGCAGACTGTCTATTAGGATTGATCATTGCAGAGGCATGGCTAGGTCAAAACATTTGGGGCCTTGGTCCTGGTTGCTTTGGTCCAGGCCCCATATGTACTGGTCTGGCTATACAAATTTTGTCACCATCACGAGGACGGCCATACTGTTGAATCACTGTGGTGGGACACGGGAGCCAATGGGTCCCTGCTCTGCTGTTTTCTCTCATAGGCCACAGGCCACTAGGCCCGAGGCTTATGAGAAGTAGAATGGTGCAGGCGGTTGCAATGTGATGACATCACTGCAACTACGTGCGCCAGGTCTCAGGCAGTGCAATGATGGCATCATGCGTCTGCGCCTATATGACAATGCAAATGCTTGAGCGGAGAAGCCGGCAACTCAGGCTGCACGCCGAAAGAGGCCTGTGGTCTGCAATGCTGACAGCGGTGGGAAGTCATGTATTTTTATTTTTATTTTGTCTCTCTGAGAAAATAGTACTTGGGCATTATGGGGGAACATTATAACTACAGGGACCACTATAAGGACTGGGGGCATTATAAGAACTTGGGGCAGTACGGAGAGCACTATAAGGACTGAGGGAGCTACAGGGCACATTTTAAGGACTGGGGCACTACAGGGTTGCAGAATAGCGACTGGTAGCATTACCGGTGTCAAGGACAGGGGCCACTAAAAGGCCCACTCCAAGGACTGAGGCACTAAAGAGGACACTTTAAATATTGGGGGCATGACAGGGAGATACTATAAATACTTGGGTTCTATAGGAGGCACTATAAGTATTGAATGGACTACAGGGGTGCACTATAATACAGGGACATGACAGAGGGACACTATACCTACTGGGGGAACTACAGAGACTATTAAGACTATTGGGGTGCTATAGAGGTTATATACTGGGGGCTCTGTAAACAGCATTATATGGGTGGGACTTTTATATTACTATGGGGGGATTATCTGTATGTCAGTATCATTTGGGAAATTACTAAGGGATCATTTCACTCACTGCCTCTGTCTGGAGAAGAAAAAGTTCAGTCTCCAGAAGCGTAACAGCTTCTTTAATGTAAGAACTGTGAATCTGTGGAATAGTCTACCCCAGGATGTGGTCACAGCAGGAACAATGGGCAGTTTTAACAGCTTAGATGGATTCTTAAAAGTAAATATGAAAATGTGTAGAAATCTGTGTCTCACTGTGTCATTTTTTTTTTTTTAATTTGTGTTCCTCTTCTATTACTTGGTTGAACTTAATGGACTCATGTCTTTTTTTCAACCATATCAACTATTTAACTATGATCAACCCTAACTGGCAGTATGCCTGGTTTAATAGGGTTGATCATGTTGACAGATACTCTTTAAACTCTTAAAGGGGTTTCCCATCTCAGATAATGGGGCATATCACTACTATATCGAGAACGGAGCCCCAAAAGTGAAGGAGGGCACACTGCACAGGCGCAACCACCCTCCATTCATTTTTACGGGGCCGCCAAAAATAGCCAAGCCACTGCTCATCGGCTCCATAGAAATGAATGAGAGCGGTGGCCGTGCATGCGCAGTGCACTCCCATTCATTTCTATGGGAGCAGCAGGGAGCTGCGACTGGTGGTGGCCAGACCCCAACTCCCTGCTCCGTTCTCAGCGTTGGGACCCACATCTATAAGACAATGGGGGCATATCCTAGCAATATGCCCTCATTGTCTGAGATGGGATAACCCCTTTAACCCTAACAAGTCTTTAAAGCATCTTGCCGTCTAATATATTCTGTAGAAACACCTCTATCTGTTTATAGCTCTATTCTAGCATGTCTTACAATTACCAACACATGCAATGATGTAAGTTGTAAAAACTAAGGTACATGCAGCAGAATGGTAACAACACAAAAGGTTAGAAGGTTCTGCCTAAAAAACAAGATAATGATACATTTCAGTTGCTAATATCAGCTTGTTTGGTGACAGCTTGTAAACATAGTAGTAAGCCGAATAACAAAAAGTCTAAATGTAAAAGTAATGTTCTTCTTTTTCTACTCCCTCTTGCAATTATAAAGGAACATTAGTCATGTTTCTTTGCTTTTCTGTAACCCCCTCTAGCTCTCTAGATAATTTTAAACATCTTAAAAGGTTCATGTACAACACAGTCCTCCATCCACCCTACACCATTAACTGCAGTCAGTAACATATTCCATGTACTGTCATTTATAGCTAAGGTGCAGCTCACCTGAAGGATATAAATTCCTCTTACCATTCTATTATGTACATTTTTTAATAGTATGACAAAGAGAAACCTTGCAGAGAAGTAATGAACATGACTACTTAGTGAAATATATATGCTTAATACAACTTGAAATTTCACGCTGCTTAGAATAGTAGCAAGTAGAAGTCCAAAAGAGATCCTAATTGTCATAATTAGGCAATTATTAAATGTCAAATTACATTAATATTGTGCCCTGCTTTATTATAAAATATTATTTCTTTAGAAAAGACAAATCAATCTGTTATTATCCTTTTTACTTTAGTGTTTGAGACAAGTACAGTATTTGTAGACACAGAGAGATAATAGATCACAAATAGTTACACAGTTGAAAGTATGCTACTTTCTTTATTATACGGAAATGTCGCTTTTCTGCGACAGTATTAGACAGTAATATGATTGCCTTGTAGGATTCAGCATATTTTCTAAGCAGCACTTAGATAATTTATTTTTGTGCATCCAGCTTCCCCAGTGGATTTGTGCCCTAGTCCCTTACTACTGGTTTAGTTCCCCAGTCCTTGGTGCCCAGTGGTTTATCATCCTATGGACTTGTTTAGGGCTCTCATCCCTGGTATTCATTTGTGTATTGCCTTGGTCCGCTATATTCAGTGGCTGTTGTAATAATTACACTGTTGCCAGTTGAATTTTTTGGCCTATTTAACTCTGTTGCTCCTCCCTTGCTGTCTGGGCTCTACTATGTTGCTGCACCCAGCAATTGCTGCTAAGTAAGAGTTAATTTTCCTCTAGCTCTCTGAACTGTGGAGTAATTGCCTATTAAAGGGTTATCCTATGATTAATGTAAAAAATGAAAATCAGATATCAAATAATACATGACAATCTCTTTCTAACAAAGCTAGAATGGGCCCTGTACCTCACATGGATCCAGAGATCTCCCCATTCATTGCTCTGCTAGTAACATAGTAACATAGTAACATAGTTTATAAGGCCGAAAAAAAGACATCTGTCCATCCAGTTCGGCCTGTTTTCCTACAAGTTGATCCAGAGGAAGGCAAAAAAAACCCTGTGAGGTAGAAGCCAGTTTTCCCCACTTTAGGGAAAAAAATTCCTTCCCGACTCCAATCAGGCAATCAGAATTACTCCCTGGATCAACAACCCCTCTCTAGTAACTATAACCTGTAATATTATTACCCTCCAAAAATACATCCAGGCCCCTCTTGAACTCTTTTAGTGAACTTGCCATCACCACCTCCTGAGGCAGAGAGTTCCATAGTCTCACTGCTCTTACCGTAAAGAATCCTCTTCTATGTTTGTGTACAAACCTTCTTTCCTCCAGACGCAGAGGATGTCCCCTCATCACAGTCACAGTCCTGGGGATAAATAGATCGTGGGAGAGATCTCTGTACTGACCTCTGATATATTTATACATAGTTATTAGATCTCCCCTCAGTCGTCTTTTTTCTAAAGTGAATAAGCCTAATTTTGATAATCTTTCTGGGTACTGTAGTCCACCCATTCCAGTTATTACTTTAGTTGCCCTCCTCTGAACCCTCTCCAGCTCTGCTATGTCTGCCTTGTTCACAGGAGCCCAGAACTGTACACAGTACTCCATGTGTGGTCTGACTAGTGATTTGTAAAGTGGCAGGACTATGTTCTCATCACGAGCATCTATGCCTCTTTTGATGCAGCCCCATTATCTTATTGGCCTTGGCAGCAGCTGTCTGACACTGGTTTCTGCAGCTTAGATTTCTGTTCACTAAAATTCCTAGGTCCTTTTCTATGTCAGAGTTACCCAATATTTTACCATTTAGTATGTACTGGTGACTTGCATTATTCCTTCCCATATGCATAACTTTACATTTGTCAGTGTTAAACCTCATCTGCCACTTCTCTGCCCAAGCCTCCAGTCTATCCAGATCCATCTGTAGCAGTGTACTGTCCTCTTCTGTGTTAATTACTTTACACAGTTTAGTGTCATCTGCAAAAATTGATATTTTACTGTGCAAGCCTTCTACAAGATCATTAATAAATATATTGAAGAGAATAGGGCCCAATACTGACCCCTGTGGTACCCCACTAGTGACAGTGACCCAATCTGAGTATGTACCATTAATAACCACCCTCTGTTTTCTATCACTGAGCCAGTTACTTACCCACATACAGACATTTTCTCCCAGGCCAAGCATTCTCATCTTATATACTAACCTTTTATGTGGTACAGTGTCAAATGCTTTGGAGAAGTCCAGATATACGACATCCATTGATTCGCTGCGGTCTAGTCTAGAACTTACCTCCTCATAGAAACTGATTAAATTGGTTTGACATGACCGATCCCTCATGAAGCCATGCTGATATGGAGTAATTTGCTTATTTTCATTGAGGTACTCCAAGATAGCATCTCTTACAAAACCCTCAAACAGTTTACCCACGACAGATGTTAAACTTACCGGCCTATAGTTCCCGGGCTCTGTTTTTGGACCCTTTTTGAATATTGGAACCACATTTGCTATGTGCCAATCCTGTGGAACACTCCCTGTCAGTATAGAGTCCTTAAATATCAGAAATAAGGGTCTGGCGATTACATTACTTAATTCTCTTAGGATATGGGGGTGTATGCCATCCGGTCCTGGCGATTTGTCTATTTTAATCTTTTTAAGACGCAGCTCTACTTCTTCCTGGGTCAGACAGGGCACTTTTAATGGGGAATTTACTAGATTTATATCAAGCTGACAGCTCAGGGGGAATGGCTTTTCTGTTGCAGCTAAGGGCTCAGTGCTCCCTATCACAGCTCAGGAAGCAGAAGAAGGATGAAACTGAGCGTGTGCGGCCTTCTCAGTGAGACGGACAAAGACATAAGAAAATAAGTGGTGCTATACAGATACATTTTATTGAATAACTCAGTGGCTATACAACATTTTTAATTACATGCAATTACAAAAGTATTCAGATCCAGGTGCTGGTTTGAAAAGTGTAGAATATGTTTTGTGGGATGCCCTCTTTAAAGGGTTATTCCCATCTTGGACAATGGGGGCATATCGCTAGGATATGTCCCCATTGTCTTATAGGTGCGGGATCTATATCGAGAACGGAGCCCCAAAAGTGAAGGAGGGCGCACTGGGCATGCGCAGCCGCCCTTCATTCATTTCAATTGGGCCACCGAAAATAGCTGAGTGCTGGCTCGGCTATTTCTGTCGGCTACATAGAAATGAATGAAAGTGGTATTTCTATGAGCGCAGCGGGGAGCGCTCCCCGCTCCGTTCTCGATATAGTGGCAGTCCCAGTGGCACCTATCATCCTAGCGATATGCCCCCATTGTCTAAGATGGGAATACCCCTTTAAGTAATCAAGGCCTGGCTATATAACCCAGTATATCCAGGATTGACCTTGGCTTTGCTCCTGACCACTATACTCTCCCTGAATATTGCATACGGTCCTTTACATCATGGTGACTACTCTGCAGACATAACCAGAAGCTTAACAGCAGCCAAGTCCATCCTGCCATACAGCAGGGGTTTGGTGAATACCAATCAATCACAGCACAGCATTCATTTTTCAAGAGCATAATATGAATTTAGATCTGTGCCATGACTGATTTCCATGAGCAAAGCCAGTTTTTCTCTTAGACTTTACTAACCAGAGTAGCCTGAACAAAGTCTGAGTACAGAAGCCATTTTAGTGAACAGGTATATTGTATTGCCCCAGGTTCGCGTGTCCAGTGTTTTGTCATAATCCCTGATGTTCAATGTTTGTTGCCCAGAAATTTGCTGAACCAGTGACTGATTTGTTGTATTCATGTATATATGTATGGAGTGTTAATGATGGGTAAAAGTCAATTTATTAGATTTTTTTGGTTTATTTCTTCAATAATCAATAGTTCACGGTTTAGAATTAAATCAATGGAAGCTCAATTTCTTATATACTGTATGTTTTTATTTTGTTTCTACAATACTTTTTTTTTTGTTACAACCTGACCTACTGAATGTACACACTAGCAAAAAGTATGGGGCAGATATGAGATAGTGTGACTGCAGGATCAGACTACACTGGTCATGTTTGTAGTCTATAACCATGGAGATACTTAGGAACTGTAAAAGATGAAAGACTGTTAAGAAAGTTGCTTTTAAACATGGTTGCAAAAGTGTACATAGGGTTTAAAGCAAAGCAACCTACAGCAAATGAGAGCATTAGCCAGTAAACATAATGGGGGATTTATGGCGCAGGAAAAGTGGAGATTTCCCATAGAAACCAATAAAATGTATACAATCCATAAAAAAAGTTAAACGTTATTTAGTTAATTTATTTAACTTGTTTATTTAAGTATACAAGCATATAAACATTTTTAGGTCCTCTTAAGTGTAACTATTGCTATATTTGACTTTTCAGGAGTCGCAAGCAAATGGATGAGGTAAGGCCACTTTCACACTAGTGGCAGCACGGATCCGGTGGGTGAAGGGTCCCGCCGGATCCGTGCTGCCGCAGGTGCACGTGTGGGGCTGGAACCGCGCTCCGGCCCCACACGTGTCAGACACTGTGTTGAGGAGGAGGGGGGGGTTACTTACCTGTCCCAGCAGTTCCAGATGAGAGGGACACTACAGAGGAGGAGGACAGAGGGCACAATGGGAAGATTCCCCACAGCGCCCCCTGCTGGAGGGAGGAGGGAGCTGAGAGGGAAAAGTGCAAGATGACGGATCCGTCATGAACTCCATTGAAAGTCAATGGAGGACGGATGCGTTTACTAGTGTGTCACACCGTACGGATCCGTCCCCATTGACTTGCATTGGGGGTCAAGACGGATCCGTCTCAGTGAGGATCCCCAGTATGGAGAGCAAACCGCAGCATGTTGCGGTTTGCTCTCCGGTCTGGAGACGGAACGGAATTCTTTTAGGAGCATTCCGTTGTCTTCAGTTCAGTTTTGTCCCCATTGACAATGAATGGGGACAAAACGGAAGCGTTTTATTCTGGTATTGAGCCCTTATGACGGAGCTCGATACCGGAATATGTAAACGCTAGTGTGAAAGTAGCCTAAGTATTGATTTTTTTTTTTTCACACTATTTCAGGTAAAATTGATTCGCTCTCATGAAGCATGAGAAATTCGGCTTTGTGATGAATCAAATTTACCCTGAAATTTTAATTTGCTCAACACTAACTGCTATTCAATCTGATCCTTCCTTTAGTCGCTAACTCATCCTCACTGCAGATGGATTTGAGTAATGAAATCAGAGTTAGTGAAGGAAAGGGAGCAGGATAGGAATCATGTAAGAGGAGAAGGAAGCATCTCCCTCTGATATGATATATTATAAAGTTTCTTACTTCTACCTGCACTGTTGATTTATGAAAAATGTATTAAACCATATTGACCATTAAAAAAGCTATTGAAAGCAGATTAATTCAATTGGCTTTTCTTTATTAAATCCCAACCCCTGCAGTGCCCTCATTATACATAATGCTCCCATTTGTGGTCCCTGGAATTATTAATGTCCACATTAGTGCCCCCTTAATATTATTGATGCCTCCCTTAGTGACTCCACAGTATTAATAATACCTCCATCTGTGGCATCCAGTATTAATAATGCTCCCATTAGTGGTCCCAGTTTTAATAATGCCCCTATGATCGGCTTCCAGTATTAATAAAGCCCTAATTAGTTTCCCCAGTATTATTAATGCCCTCCTTTAGCCTCCACTTTGATTGTGTCAAAATAATACTCACTCATCCACTTGAACATGTGGGGACATTCCTCACTGAATGCTGCAGGAAAGGACTTGTGCTCCCATTGTGATTACATCATCATGCTGGGAATGCAGGTATTTTCCTGCTACATACAGTGGGGATTGAGTGAAATCTTTAATGGAGACAGCAGGACCTGCACTCCCAGCATGGTGACATGTAGGTAGGTAATTTCCTGTCTCATCCACTGATCCAGTGAGGAGTGAGTGTCTATGCGTGTTAAAGTGGATGAGGTGAGTTTTTTTTTTTTTTACCCATGAAAGGCCCTTTGTACCCATTTTTAATGGACATTAGACAGGTGCAGTCCAGTGTTCCTAACCTGTCGGTCCCATAGGCTCATTTTAATTAGTACAAGTATAGAGCTGTAGCCTGCTCTCCTTGTATTCATTGGAGGCCATTTCGCACCAGGAGATATAAAATATAGTGTGTGTTCACCATGCATGTGGAACCTGCATCCCCTGAATTTAATGGAGGCCACTTGGCACCAAAAGATGTAGCACTTAGTAGAGAGTTCCCGTCCAAAAGAAATGGCCTTGCCGGGGTGTACCGGCATAAATCATTTTGTATAAAATGTATTTGCCAAGAATCTCACATTTGTATAATGAGCATAGCATTAGCACTAAAGGTAAAAACTGAAGACCGTGCTGTTTTGAAACAGGATCAACTCCAGACTACCAGGGTCCAGTAGGAGTTAGAGACATAACCAGCACAACATCATAGGCATAGCTGACTTTTCACGATATTCTTTTTACTGTGTGAATAAGGAGCGCCAATAGTGAATGACCTTCGATATCGGAGTATTTTAAATGGTTTGTTATACTCACAGCGATAAAATCATTACAGGCACATCAAATCACAATGGTTCTCCTCCACACTCGGCATCTCGGCCTCATGCGCAACCCGACCCTTTGTTTCGCTCTTCGCTTCGTCAGGGGTTCAGGGAATGTCTATGGGCCCGCTCACTGCAGAAAGCTAAGCCTCCTCAGGACTCACTTCGTAAAAAAATATTTTTTTCTTTTCATTGCAATATTCTGACCCTCATAACGTTTTTATAGTTATGTCTACGGAGATGTGTGGGGGCTCATTTTTTGCGGGACGATCTGTTGTTGGGGTGTGTATGACTTGATTACTTTTTATTCAATTTTCTTGGGAGATAAAGTGATGAAAAAACGCGAACCTGCCTTTTTTTAAAAAAAAAATTTCGGTTACACCATTCACCATATGGACTAACTTTTAAAATATTTTAATAGTATGGGGGTTTTCGCATGCAGCGATGCCCATAATCCTATTTTTTTTGTTTCTTTTTATTTTGGGGATTGGGGATAATTTTAAGTTTTTTTATATTTTCAAAACTTTTTATATTTTTTTTTTACTTTTTGTTAAGTCCCCCAAGTGGACCACAACTTACAATCATCAGATGTAAATTGCTCCATTAGTCTGTATAGAAATCACTATATCACAGTTCAGTGCTGCCATCTAGTGGCCTGAACTGGGATATACTAACAATGAGCCTGGAAGCCTAGTACAGGCTGTAGCTTATTTATAGAACAGGGTGCTTTCCCCAATCTCCGCTGGGGGAAAGCACGCCTGAAGAGGAATCCCACGCTTCCGTTTTTTAACACTGTCAGATGCCATGAAGGGAACTCATTGTGTGTGGCGTATTCTGGGGTCATGAGGGTGAAGAACTCTGTGAGGAGCTTTATGGGGTGTAAATCTGTGATGGAGGGCCGAAATCGACAGAATATAACTGTTGTTAGCACATTATTACAAGATTTGGGGCCCCCTTTTGATTTTGCCCAGGGCCACATTTTGTCTAAAACCGGCTCTGCTGAAAATGTGTCCATGTGGTCTGAAAATCCTGCCCAATGTGCCAAAATTCTGTCACCGCACCAAAAGTCTGTGTAATCCAAAAATGTATCCACCAAAAACTTTGGATGACCTCTAAAATGGTATAATCTGCACCACTTTTATGCACCTGAATCATGGGTTTTGTTTCATAAATGTACTGTATCCAGAAGGTAGACTAAAACTGGCCACACCCACATTCTAGTTCAAAACCAGAAATGTTGAGGATATTGGAAAAAGTTATTCTTTTTGGTGCATCTGAATAATAATTGTATCTAAAATTATGTGCATCCGAACTTTGGCCAAGCAATGCCAAAATAGTGGCACACTTGTCATAGTAATTATGGGACAATATGCTCATCCAATATTTACAAAGACTAGTCACCTGTCTTTTACAGCAACCTTATTCAGTTGGGTCTTCTATAACAGGCTGAAGTCCTCCTTACATAGGGAGGAAAATTTTTTGATTGGCTTGAGTGAGGCTTTGCGCAGTGTCGTTTCTGCTACTCAACCGATAGATATGGAGGAGCATTTCTCAATGTCTTGCCACATTTCTAAAGTGGGTGGAGCTTAGAAGAGGAGATGGGGCTTTTCACTGCCCAGCAGATTTACAGAAACTGGCATAAATTATAGTTGAAGTCTACACCAGTCTCTAGCTGGCATAGACTTCAGTTCCTGGTACATGGACTGCCAGAAATGTGATTAATTTATTAAGAGACATCTGCCACTTAATAAATTAGGTGCATCTTGCTCAAGTGTACAGTGCTCAAGACTGCCATATGGCAAATGTCCCTCATGTTATTGTGGAGTTGGTCACCATGTGGTCATTCACTTAATGAGTGAGGACCCACTTGAATAAGGTCCCTAATGAGTGGAAGGTTGTCTTAACCCTTTCAGTACCGGAGGTTTTTTCGGTTATGGATTTTCGTTTTGTGCTCCCTGCCTTCAAACAGCCATAACTGTTTTACTTTTCTGTTCACATAGCTGTATGAGGGCTTGTTTTTTGCGGGACAAGTTGTACTTTCCAACGCCACCATTTAATATCGCATATGGTGTGGTGGGAAGCGGGAAAAAAATTCCAAATCGGGTGAAATTGCAAAAAAACGCTATTCCGCTACAGTTCTACGGGTTTCTTATTTACAGCGTTCGATGTTCATTAAAACTGACCAGTTACTTTCATTCTACTGGTCAGTACGAATCCAGCAATACCTAATATGTATAGTTTTTCCTGCGTTTTGATAGTGATAAAATAATTAGAAAGTTGCCCTTTTTTTTTTTTTTCCTTGTCATATCTTGACCCCTATAACTTTTTGTTATTTATGTGTACAGAGCTGTATGGGGGCTCATTTTTTGCGGGGCGATCTGAAGTTTTTATTGATACCATTCTGGGGTGTGTATGACTTTTTGATCACTTTTTATTTAATTTTTTTTAGAAAAAAAAGCGACAAAAAACGGCGAATCGCCATTTGGAACGCTTTTTTCCGTCACACAATTCGCCGTATTGGAATTTTTTTTCTATATTTTAAAAGTATGGGCGTTTTTGGTCACGGTGATACCCATGATGTCTATATTTATTGTTATACTTCCGGGTAAAGATGCAACTAGATGCCGTGATCACGTGTGATCACGGCATCTAAAGGCCCAGCGAGACGCCGGCGATCGGGTAAGTAGCGGCAAGTCTCTGCTGTTAGTACGAACAGAGTTTCTGAAATGCATAGGAAGTTGTGTGGCCGCTGTCAGAATTCATACCATGTATAATGACACCACTGTAACACACGGAGGACTGGTGGAAGTTACTGTTGTACACTACCAGCCAGAGCTGGCCATGTGTCATTATTGAAGCCCTGCTGAAATGCTTAAAGGGATTGTCCGCTTTTTTAAAAAAATATTAATGACATATCCCAACCCCACTGATCAGCTGTTTGAATAGAAAGCAGAACTTGTACGAGCGCTGCCTTCTCTTCACGGTTTACCTGCTCCCCATTGCAACCACAGGGGTAAGCAGGTGTAATTACAGCTTCAATTCAATGGAATGACTCTGGCTGTTCAAGTTAATATGAAGGCGCTATCCCTTTGAAGTGAATGGGAAGGCTGAGCTGTAATTGCACTTGATCACTGCAGTGGTTGCAATAGCGAGCAGGTAAACAGTGAAGAGAAGGCTGCGCTTGTACGAACACTGCCTTCGGCACCCCACTGATCTGATATTGATGACCTATGCTGAGGCTAGGTCGTTAGTGATGATCGAGCAACCTGATGTTCGGGTGCTCGGGTGCTCTGGCCGAACACTAGGTGGTGCTCGAGTGCTCGGCCGAACACCCGAGTATAATGAAAGTCAATGGGAGAAGACCAGGCACCCTTTGCTCGGATGAGGGGAGGGTGTCTGGTCCATAAAGAAAGTTGAGAAAATGGTGGAAACACCACAGAAATGTTTAGGGAACAGCATGGGGAGGGTGTCTGGTTCATAGGAAAATATCAGAATCGCGACTTCTCCTCTTTCTCTCGTAAAAGTACGCTAATTAACTGAATTCGTACGCATTAGCGCACAATGCGTAGCATTATCATACAAATTCGTACGCATTAGCGTACAATTAGAGATGAGTGAAGTTGCGTTAAAAAATATTCGTTATTCTGGTCGTGTTCGGCGAACATTCCCGCACAAATAACGAACATACAGTCTAAGCGTTGTTAAAAGTACGCTACTGAACTGAATACGTACGCATGAGCGTAAGCATACACTGCGTCTGCGAACATTCCCGCACAAATAACGAACATGCAGTCTAGCGTTGTTAAAGGTACGCTACTTAACTGAATACGTGCGCATGAGCATAAGAAGTGCGTACGAATCTTTAACATTTTATTGTCTCGCGAATGCGTCATACACACGCACGCACGACGCTAGGCCGCGACATACAGTCCTCAGAGGCAGAGCGAAGTTTTCAAAATGGCATCCAGGCGTTCTTCAGCATTTAGCTCTGGAGAGCTTAAATACATGGCCAAGCTGATGGACCGCAAGGATTATGATGGCACACACCGACACCCGAATCAGCATAAGGAGGAGATAGTGCAGCAGGTGATCCGAGGCCTGCGCTATCGTTTTGACACTGTGCGGACCCCGGGTCAGATCCAGCAGAAATGGTCCGATTTAAAATTCAAGCTCCCAGAGCGGCTTACTGAGATCCACGCAGAGATACGACAGGGTGAGTAACAGAATATTTGAAAAGTAAAAACATGTTAAAAAATTAGTGTACTGTATTGTATATATACCAGTGCCAATAATGAAAACCATATAGAAGGACAACGTGGGCGTGCGTGGTGCGCTGCAGCAATTTTCTTTCATGCTAAGCCACGCCTCTAACTCCACTCAAACAAGTGAAGGTATTCTCATATACGTGCCCCTTCCCAGTATTTTGCCTTAGGCTACTTTCACATATGTGGCGGTGATCCGGCAGGCTGTTCTGCGGTATTTGTCCTGCCAATTCCCGGCGTTCTTGCCGGATAGTGGCCAGATCAGCACCGTCCCCCATTATTGTTAATGGGGCTGGCCGTTCTCCCGTTTGTGTCAGGCAAATGCCGGATCCGGAGAGATCCGGTGGGCTGTTCCCGGCTGTAACAGCCCGCCGGATCTCTAGCTCTAGTGTGAAAGTACCCTTAGGCTCCATTCACACGAACGTATATTTGCGGGCCAGCATTACTGCGGACCCACAAGTATACGGGGGCCGCCCGAGCGCTGCGGAACACACGCCGTGCGGCCCCATTGAAAATGCCTATACTTGTCCGTGCGCACGGACAAGTATAGGACATGCTTCAAAAGAGCTGCGGCACGGAGCTGGCTCCAGGCCCCATAGAGGTGAATGGGGCTGCATCTATTCCCACATTTTTGTGGATAGATACGGCCCCATTCACACAGTCGTGTGAATGGGGCCTTAGATATATGCCCCTTCATAGTTAACGCTTCCTCCTCCTACACACAGACTCAAAAACGTGCTCATGCTGCAGCTAATGTGTCTGGAGTGGCCGATATCAAAAATATTCCCACGATAGCGATATTAAGAAATTTATCGCGATAAATACCCATTTAGAAGAAAAAAACACCTGGGGCCACAAGGAGAAGACATTATACTGTATGGGGGCAGCCACAAGGAGACATTATACTGTATGGGGGCCACAAGGAGAAATTATACTGTATGGGGGCAGCCACAAGGAGATGTTATACTGTATGGGGGCTACAAGGAGACATTATACTGTATGGGGGCCACAAGGAGACGTTATACTGTATGGGGACCACAAGGAGACATTATACTGTATGGGGACCACAAGGAGACATTATACCGTATGGGGATCACAAGGAGACATTATACCGTATGGGGATCACAAGGAGACGTTATACTGTATGGGGACCACAAGGAGACATTATACAGTATGGCGGCAGCCAAAGAGACATTATACAAGGATATGTCATACTGTATGGGGGCCACAAGGAGATGTTATACTGTATGGGGGCCACAAGGAGACATTATACTGTATGGGGGCCACAAGGAGATGTTATACTGTATGGGGGCCACAAGGAGACATTATACTGTATGGGGGCCACAAGGAGACATTATACCATATGGGGGCCACAAGGAGACATTATACCGTATGGGGACCACAAGGAGACATTATACGGTATGGCGACAGCCAAGGAGACATGATACTGTATGGGGGCCACAAGGAGACATTATACTGTATGGGGGCCACAAGGAGACATTATACTGGACGTCGGGGAAGGTGAAGGGACTGCTCCCTGCTTACCGTCACCCGTCTCTGCTTCCTGTGGATGCAAAGACAGCTGATCACGGGACATAGCCACCCGTTCCCGGACATAGCCGCTAAAATCCTGACTGTCCCGCCGAATACGGAACGGTTGGGACTGGAGCTATGGTATACTAGTGCATTGTATGTGCTGTATTTATATTTGTTATGTTTGTACCTGCAGAATGTGACACACAGACATCTTTTATTCATTCATTCAACCCCCCACCCCTCCCAACAAATGCCCCCTCCATCAAATATGCACCCCAGATATTCTATGTTCCCTTCACATGAAATGCCCACTCCACATCATATCGCCCTCCTCTCACCCATAATATCTTCATAGTAGTATAAAGTGTTAGTATTAAAAACGATCATCATAACAATTGTGTACGGATTTATGTTGCAGAGCAACGTCAACGACGTCACCGTCACCGTCAGAGTCGTGCCTGGACGGCCCCTGAAGTACCTTCAGCGTCTAGTAAGTGTAAACATATTTAATTTATTTTTAATCCAGGCTATGTGGGAGTGCAGCTGCAGTGATATAAGAGCACTAGTGGTTAGGAATGGGATCCAGACCCAAACTATTCAGATGTATCAACATCAGAAGTTACAACTGTTCATTTGAGTTGAATGTAATGCCATTATTTAATAATTTTTGACAGCTGCTGCACCACAGAGGAGCTCCTCTCACCCTCCTCCACCACAACAGCAAGAGAGGACCCCACCTGCCCCTCCAACACCAAGTCTACCACCCCAACTTCCAGAGCTAGAAGGCAGGTAAAATAAAAAGTGTAATGGGTGGACCTTCTGTCTTCAAAATATAAGCTACATTTATGTTTTATCTTTTGTAGCTCCAACCGTCAGGGGAGATGATGAGTTTTCCCCAGGCCCATGGGAAGACCACTCATTATGGGTGTCCAGTAAGTACAAACCCCTAATTCACAGAAGTTTAATATTTTCAAGCACTAGGATCATGCCATCCAACATGTTATTGATAACTAGACTGTGTACACATTATGTTCTCCAAGTGGTTAGTGAAGCAGACATATCACAATAATTTTAAAATCAAGGTAGTGAAAGAAGTAGAAACTTGTGTTACCCCAAAAATATTTAACAAAAATGTGTCATACATCACATAATATTATAGTAAATTGGCAATCTCTTTTTAACAAAGCGAGAGACAGCCCTGCACCTCACATAGATCCAGAGATCTGCCCCAATTACTACATCAAGTTGGTTACGCAAGGGTAGTATGACTAGTGTCTATTCTGCTGCATGTCAGGACTCGTGTCCATCTCTCCCTATCACAGTTCAGGACAGGAGGCAGTTGAAGATTTAAACTGAGCATGTGCGGCCTTCTCAGTGAGCAGTTCAAAGAAATAAGAAAAAAAAATCGCGCAATAAAGATACATTTCACTGAATAACTGAGTCAGTTCTAGTAGATATACAAAATATTTAATGACATGCAACTGCTAAAGTACTCAGATCCAGGTGCTGGTTTGAAAGCTTAGAATATTTTTCGTGGGACAACCCCTTTAACTCGATCATACTAATTATATTTCTGTTTCCACCCCTACAGATATCCCAACGGACTTTGAGGTGGAGGCAGCCTTACGGCGTATTGACACCAGGCTCCATGCTGCCTCCCGGGTTATTCGTGGCCTGCAGCTGGAGCTCCGAGAGTTGCAGGCGATGATGGCCAGACGTCGGGAAAGGCCGGCGTAATTTTTTTTTCTTTTGTTTTTTTATTTATTATTTCTTAAAACTTAAAAGTTATTATTATTACTAAAATAATTCTTCTAAAACCTGTGTTTTGATTGTTTTTTTAAACCTTTAACCCCTTCCTGACATACTGTGAAGAAGACAGGGGTGTCCCTTTAGGCCGGAGCCTCCAAAAATTGTGCATAGGCCAGAGCCCGCATTAGTGTGAAGAAGACAGGGGTGTCTCTTTAGGCCGGAGCCTCCAAAAATTGTGCATAGGCCATAGCCCGCATTAGTGTGAAGAAGACAGGGGTGTCTCTTTAGGCCGGAGCCTCCAAAAATTGTGCATAGGCCAGAGCCCGCATTAATGTGAAGAAGACAGGGGTGTCTCTTTAGGCCAAAGCCTTAAAAAATTAACCAAAGGCCAGAGGCCGCATTAGTGTGAAGAAGACAGGGGTGTCTCTTTAGGCCGAAGCCTTAAAAAATTAACCAAAGGCCGGTTCCCTGATTAATGTCATGAAGACAGGGTGTCTTCAGGCCAAAGTCTTTAAAAAAATAAGCACAGTCCAGTTCACTCATACACTCATAAAGCCTACGCACAAAGTGACGAGACTGCCAAAAATTAGAAGGAACAGGCACTCCGATACACCTTTTATTACACATAAAGGAGGGCATCAGACACACCCGTGAAAAATTAAGATTGATGGCCTGCTGGTGAGCTGACCGTTGAAAACATTATGGTTGAGGGCCTGCTGGTGAGCAGACACTTGAAAACATTATGGTTGAGGGCCTGCTGGTAAGCAGACCCTTGAAAACATTAAGGTTGAGGGCCTGCTGGTGAACAGACCCTTGAAAACATTATGGTTGAGGGCCTGCTGGTGAACAGACCCTTGAAAACATTATGGTTGAGGGCCTGCTGGTCAGCAGACCCTTGAAAACATTATGGTTGAGGGCCTACATGAGAAAACAGTGTATCCAATACACCCTAAAAGTGTTCAGCCGCTTTCCTGTGGTGGGGTAGTGAAGTCAGGGGCAATCCAGGCCTTGTTCATCTTGATAAGCGTCAACCTGTCAGCATTGTCAATGCGCTTATCAGTAATTATTCCCCCAGCGGCACTAAATACCAGACAAAACGCTGGCGGCAGGGCAGGCCAGCACCTCCAAGGCGTAGAGCGCCAGTTTGTGCCACGTGTCCAGCTTTGACACCCAATAATTATAAGGCACAGAGGGATCGCTGAGGAAGTTGACACGGTCAGCTAGGCACTCCTTTACCATCTTCCAAAACTTTTCCCTCCTTGTCATACTAGGCCGCTCATCAGGGTGAGGCTGCTGGCGGGGTGTCATGAAAGTGTCCCAGGCCTTGGAGAGTGTCGCCTTGCCTTTGTTGGAACTGCTGTGTGTTCCCCTCGTCTCCTCTCCTCGGGTGGCCAAGGAACTACGTACTCTGCCTCCTGTGTTCTCAGCTGGAAATTTTTGGAGCAATTTTTCTACAAGGGCCTTCTGGTATTGCACCATTTTAGTTGTCCTCTCCACCACAGGAATGAGAGATGAGAAGTTCTCTTTGTAGCGGGGGTCAAGAAGGGAGAACAACCAGTAATCAGTGTTGCCTAATATGCGTATGATGCGAGGGTCACGGGAAAGGCAGCCTAGCATGAAGTCAGCCATGTGTGCCAGAGTCCCAACAGACAAGGCTTCTCTCTCCTCACCAGGAGAATGACCCTCAATCTCCTCCTCCTCATCCTCGTCCTCCTCATTGGCCCATCCACGCAGAAGAGATGGTGCAAATCTGCTCTGGGTACTACCCTGTGTAGCGGTGGCAACCGTCTCATGCTCCTCCTCCTCGTCGTCGTCCTCCTCCTCCTCCAATTGGCGCTGAGAATACGAACCGAGGGTGGTCTGGCTATTGCCCTGTGTAGAGTCTTCCCCCATTTCTACACGCAAAGCGTCCGTCTTTATAGTGACAGTGAGGTTTTAAGTAGACACAGAAGTGGGATGGTTACGCTGATAATTGCATTATCGCCGCTCACCATCTGTGTAGATTCATCAAAGTTGCGTAAAACCTCACAGAGGTCAGACATCAATGCCCACTCGTCGCTTCTGAAGAGCGGAAGCTGACTTGAAAGGCGCCGACCGTGTTGCAGCCGGTACTCCACTACTGCCCTCTGCTACTCACATAGCCTGCCCAACATCTGGAAGGTCGTGTTCCAGCGTGTGTTCAGGTTGCACAGCAGTCGGTGAGCTGGCAAGCGAAGGCACTGCTGCAGCGTTGCCAGGCCGGCTGAAGCTGTAGATGACTTCCTGAAATGGGCACACAGGCGACGCACCTTTAAATGGGCACACAGGCTCAACACTCTAGGTCATCAATATAAAAAAAAAAAGGAGACAAACCCTTTAACTACATAAACTGATTATTTCACCACCTATCCAACCACCATTAGAACATTCCATAGATGCTCCATTGATCTTTTATTAAGTTACATTGTTTGTTGCCATGATACCGTATGTGGGACATTAAGGTCTCTACATGCCATTGTCAATAGATGCTTTGCTGTATACAGAGGATGGATAGTCTTTTTTTCAAGTGGGATGATAAGCCAAGGCAATGAGCATTTTGTATGCCTAGCTTTTACATTAAGTGCAGTGTCGTGAAAGCTTGAATGTATTTTTATTTGCATGTGTTTTAGTGCGAGCATACAGGAGTCATGCACTTACTGCTTGTTAACTATATTTTTGTGTACTGTACTTCAGAAAGTTTGCTTAACAGCATATGGATCACATTAAAAACTGTAATTGTATATAATTTAAGAAGGATTCTTACAGTGATATGATACATTGTGGCCTAGTGTACCATCTGTCAGTCTGTTGGATGAATCTGGGCTTGGCACACGTAAGTAGAACATTTCCAACCCAAATCATGGTGCCAAGGGTAAAGGTGGAATATACAATATGCTGCAAGTGTAGTGAGAAATCTTTCAACAAGAGCCACACAGAGCAGACCAGGTCCACATTAATGCACCTTGTTTTTGAACAAGAAATATCAACAGCCCGGTATGGATAGAATTTTTGGCTGCAGGGTGTGAGACCTTGACTTTTTTGGACTGAGGTGCCTAGGACATGACAGATCTAGATCAGATATAGGAAAGAAACCCTTAAAAGATAACATGCTAACTGTAAAGTCTACTGCTGAGAGATTGTTTTATTATTATTTTATATTTAACAGATACAAATATCTAACATCTGATGTGAAGATCAGGCATTTGTTCAGTGCTACAGTCTATTCAACTTTAATAAATCTCAATTGGTCTGGATTATCCTTAAGATTCATTTGAAGGTGCTTCAGTAGTTTAAGGTTTGTATTCGTCTTTTTAACAGCCCCAAGGTGTTTCACCTATTCCCTGACTCATTTGTCTAGAGCTTGTATTCATGTACATTAAACAGCATGGTCACTTAAGTAAGAGCGCAACAAAAGATGTACAACATTTAATAAAATCTCTGTACTGGGATATGTTCTGTAAAATGCTTCCATATAAAAGTCACCTTGGGAAGAATAGAACAAATATCCAGAACATGCAATGAACGGTAGAGTGCTCAAGTTCTCTAATGGACTGTTCCTGGAGTTATCCTTCAGAGAAAACGGCTTCATAGCTGAAATGTAATTGGGTTAAAGGTACACTTTTAACCTGTGTATCCTGATTGGGATTCCTTAAATTTTAATTTGATAAAGTTCCATTACTTGCAGATTGGTTGCGATAAATAGTTAATGTGCTGGATAGCACAATGTCACAAAGTGCACCAAATCTGAATATAATTTTAAGCCTGCAAGCGTTTGTTAGTTTCAGCTTTCCTTAGCCTACGGCAGGGGCTGGATGTGTCTCCTAGTGCTAGCATGAACTCAAGCATCCCATTTTCTGCAAATAGCACAGCAGCAACTGGTGCCTTTAGAGGAGAGCAGCTGTGCAGTAGCATAAAGCCTTGTGCTAGTTAGAAGCTGACATACTAATGAGTGACTAGCTCCATTAACTTTGCAAGGTATGATGAATCAGACCTTTTGCTATGTTTTTATACCCATTTCATGATAGAACATCACCTATAACTGTTCTTTATTTTATCAACTATATAGATTGAAGTTTTTCAATCCTTTTATCTGATCAGCTGTTTATGTTCCCCTTCACTTCTCCCTTTTAGTAGCCTTTATATATTTTTTTACTACATGCCAATATTTTATACATAGTAATTATTTTTTGTTTTGTCTTATTTTACTTTTATTTTTATTCCATTGTTCCGTTCTTATTTTAGTGCATTAGGGCTCTTTCACACGAGCGGATGCCGTGCGTGGCATCCGTTGCGTGAAAGAGTTCCAAGCCCCATTCCAGACAGCAGAGACATGGAGCATTAACATGATTGATAATACTATGTGCCTCTCTGTGATTTCTTTACTACAAAATCACAGTGACAACTTTATCTCACTGTGATTTTGTAGTAAAAAGATCACAGAGAGGCACGGAGCCTTATTAATCATGTTAATGCTCCATGTCTCTGCTGTCTTGCATGGGGCTTGGCTCTCTTACACACAGCGGATTCCTCGGACTGTATCCGCTCGTGTGAAAGAGCCCTTATTCTTTTAGTATTCAATCTGTAATTCAGACTCTAAAATATAAAAATACTTGTCATCTGGACCCAATTTGCCAAAGTTTAAGGCTGCCCATACACCATCAGGTTTTGGTCAGGTGCAGTTTTTAACCTAAATGTCATAGATGAAAGCAAATCCCGCACATCCAATTCACATAAAAATCTTTAGCTTTAGGCTAGGGCTACACAGTGACATGTGTTTTGTGACTTCTTGTTGCTGAAAAGTCAACATTTTTTATAATGATTAGTGTGAAGTGAACTTCAGGAAAAATTTGCCGCAAAGCTGAATTACCTTGTGCTTCGTGGTTCCAAATCGATTTTCACTGAATGGTAGGAAAAAAAAAAAAAATATATACTTACCTCATCCATTTAATAGCGAAAAGCCGGCTGCTGCCATCTTGTTTGAAGATCTCGCATGAAATCCAGTGTGAGGTGACATATGACGTCGCACTGATTTTGCACTAGATCTTCAATCAAGATGGCGGTGGCCGGCTCTTCCCTATCAAATAGATGAGTGTAAGTATGATTTTATTCATTTTTTTAAAATTTTACACTGTAATATTGATGTCAGATGCTGCGATCAGCTATGAACACAGTGTCTGAGGGGTACAATGAAGGGGAGCGGTGCAATCGCGGCTCATGGGCATTGTACCCTCTACTTATAAAAGAAATGCGCTTTGTGACAAACTAATTCGTCAGAAAGCAATTTTTTGGGGGGTAAAATTAGATGAAGCAGCCAAATTAAATTTTACAATACTTCGTTCATCACTAATAATGATAGTCAATGGTATTGCACTGCGACATGCGACATGCAACACAACAGTCAAGCAGCATGACGCAGTGCAATACCATTGACTATCATTACAACAAATGTTGTGCAACATTGAGGCAACATGTGTCGCAGATCAAAACCTGACGAAGTACATGCAGCCTGAGGTCTCATGCATGCCACCATATTTTTGGTCCATGTGTTTGATCCGCACATGGACACATTAATTTCTATGGGTCTGGGGGGAAAAAAAAAGGACACACAGATTTCATCCGTATACTGCCAGCATCCATGCGGCTGGGCTGCAGATTATACAGTGAGACCCTTAAAAAATTGCGGGATGCACACAGTCTACATCTATGTTTTGTGGATCTGCAATATGCGCACCGAAGAACGGATGTGGTCATGTGCAGGAGGCCTAAAGGTGCTGCACCACATTCAGGTTCATGAAGCCAAAATCTGGAATGAATCTTAAAAGAAAAGAAACGTTAAGGGCAGATACTGCTTCTCTTTTCTTTTCAATCCAACCCTGGTCTTCAAAATCTGCATAAACTGAAAACTGAACATGTGGCAGTAACCTTACAGGAATAGGTCAATCTAGACTGTAATTTACATATGGTAATTTAAATGGCAGAAACAATCATAAAACAATTAATGGAGATGTGAGCTAGGCTTCTCAATTTGTCACATATAGGTATATATTTTACACAAACCATATTCATCACCTAGACACACAATTAACCTACATACCATATGTGCGGCCTTCATACTATATGTGCAGCCAATGCAGCTGTATGTGGAGCTTGAAGGTGAAGAGGTCTGTTACCAGAAATAAATAACTTTAACAGTGTTTCCTATTGTTTATAATATCACAACTAAGGGGCTACAATCACAGATGTCTCACAATTACTGCTGGATTGGTAAATAATTTCCTGAGAGCCATGGACATGGCTGGCACTCTGCTGTCATCATATGGTGATTCCATTTGTGCAGTGCAGAATAACATGATTAGTTATAAAATCAAGTTACAGTTGAAGATACTACCTTTAGAACCAATAAAATAAAAAAATACGTTCGAAAGCAATATTGTGCAGTAACATTACCTTTTTTTAGATATTCAAAGATAAATTAGAGATGAGCAAACCTTTCAAGATTCGGTTCTTTTCAGGTTTGCCAATTTTTTTTTTTTTTGAGAGAGAGCCCAGTATACTATTCTGTGTTTCTCAACAATATATATCTTTTGTCTAAGGCCTTGTTCACACATCAGTTATTTCATCAGTTATTTCCATCAGTTATTGTGAGCCAAAACCAGGTGCGGGTTAAAAACACAGAACAGGGTGGTGGATGCGGCGGGACTCGTCTTACAGGCACAGGTACACATTCACACATGTCTTTTTTGTTTTTTGTATGGTTTGCTGCCTAACTACCACCTTACGGGTCATGTTTTTGGCCAGGCATATATGTTTGGATAGTGTTGGCAGTTTTAGCACCAATTTGCATTTTTCATTATGCATGTAGTAACTTATGTGTACAGTGCACTGGTTGGATGACCCCCACCATGTCCCCTTTTCTGTCCCTCAACCTGTGGTACCCCCTGCCACTTGATTTAATATGCTTTTATCATTTTTGTGTCTAATGTGCAATCAATAAAGTATTTATATCGATATTGGTGTGTGGAGAATATTTATATTGAGTTTTTCGGTGGTTGTGCAGTGTTGTTGGTATGTCTCCACGTATAATATTACCATAGTATGTACTGATTGCCCGGATCAAGTGTGTGTAGGAGTTTGTACTTATCTCTGAGTAGGCTCCACTCCTGGTTTTGGCTCACAATAACTGATGGAAATAACTGATCAAATAACTGATGTGTGAACAAGGCCTAAGGAGTACTCCTTCTCATTTTGGAGAGCCTCTAGTATGCAGAGTACATGTGCACAACTTTATAGGCCAGGCGATACCCCTCTGGGTTTCTGGGAAAGCCTTTCTGATGCCAGCAGATGTTAGACATAATAATTTGCATATTCCCCGAAATAAAGAGAAACGTTGTCTAGCCTACAATAGTCATCACGTATATCAACTGGTCTCTATAATAGAAATAGTACTCACCCAGAGGTTCCCGTCATGGTCTGGCAAATAGAAAATCTATTTCTATCTTCTTTGCTCTGGTAAAGGGCCTTTGTCCTGGAAGAGCTAGTTGCAGGTGTGAGGCTGGCTTAGCTATTTTCCTAGTTTTGCTACGTAAGTATGTGTAAAAGGCTGGAAAGCACCTCCTGCTGATCAGCTGTGTGAAGATAGCACAGCACTCATACGAATGCTGTTTTCTCCGCACTGTTGAGCAGCGAGCAGGTGAAATTATAGCTCCACTGTCCCAATTCAGATCAACACTTCTTCACTCTCTCTCTTTCACATGTTCTCCATGTGTTTGGGTGAGTCTCCTCCAAAACATACTGAGAGGTTAATTGGCTTCCTATGAAAATTGTTCCTAGTGGATGGTGGGGAATAAGTACCTAGTTGACAAACACTGACTATTCTGCTCCACAAGCCTCCATAGAACTACAGGCATTTCCAAGCAGCATTTTGAGTGCAAATTACAAATGTTTGTTGTTGTTGTGTTGCCCCCAATGTTTATAGTGCAGCAGATGGATTGTAGTGTGATTGACAGCTTTGTTCATTGGTGCTGCTTTGCCACGGTTGTATTATGGAAAACCATCAACACTGTAAAATACCAATTACAAGTCTGAAATGGGCACAGACCATGTGGTAATTGTAGTTCTGTGTCCATTCTGATACAATTTCCATGTTTTCTATAGAAAACAACCTAATTTACTGTTCTTACTATAATGTAAGCCACACTATTTATATAATTAACAGTCATTTTTAGATCCTGCTGTTTGCCATTAGGTCACATACTCTGCCAAGTAGCTGCAGTATGTCTTAAACCTATATAAAGACAGTGTGATCTGAACCTGGAGCCTACAAAGATTACAAAGCGTAGGGAAATGCGGAGATTAAATGCTACATTTCTTTCTGCGATGAGACACTTGAGGTTTGGAGCTTGTGTGACACAGGCTTAACGCTCTGCCTTCTGTGATAAGAATGATTGTATTCCTGCCTATATGAAAACATGCCAGTTTTGGAGACATTATCCGTCTTGCTGAAGCAATTTCCAGTACCCTGTAGAAAGAATTAGATGTGGAAAAGAATGCATGGCACTGACACTATTAGAGTGGACAAAAAGTAATGCATTATTCATCGTAGATTATTTGATTCACTCATACTATGCATTATCTAGGTTGCACTGCTCTTAGACCATACCCTCTAAAAATCTGATACATACAGTACTCTTTCATGATTCAGAAATCTTGAAACACAGCATGAACACAGTGTTCATAATAAGTTATTAATAGGAACAGCTGTCATCACTGTGCCATTGAAGCAAAGGGCTTTCAGAGGAATGGATTTTGTGGCCTCATGCTATGGCACAGTTCAATGAGAAGACTCTGATTATTTATTTTAATTAGAACAAAACATTTATTTAGAGATAATGCAGGTTTAACATTCCATCTGCATTCCATTGCTGAAAACCTGGCTGGAATTAAGCTGAAATGTGTCAGGGTGAAAGGAGAAGTGTGTCAGGACAGAATAGATAAAGAGAGAAAACAATAGAACAATAACAGCAGGTAGAAATTACAATGAATTCCAAGGAAAGTTTCATGATGTGACAGAGACAGTTAATATTACTCATTTATGTCAAGAAATGTATACAACAAAAATTACTTATCAGACCACAATTACAGTAACATATGCTCAGTTGAAAGCTTATGTCAGCATTCAAGATCAAATTTGTTTAATATGTTTCTTTCTCTTTTATGAAAATAAATAGTTTTTATTAAATAATTCTATTTTGTGTCCACAACTAATATGCAGAGCTATGCATCTGTATGATAAACAACAAAGCTTGTATAGTCTGATTCTGCTGTGATATTCTTTTTTATCTCTTCGCAATTTCTCCCTAACAGACTTTTAGTATCTGACTACACAGGGTTTATTTGTTGTCTGATGCCATAGCGACACAGGACTCTGCATAGAAGCTACGGCATAAACACAACATGATAGGACATTCCTTGTGTAATAACAATTCTGAAACATCTATTCTTATGGCTCTACGATGTGCAATTCCTTTATTAATTCTACTAGAAGTTATGAAAGAATTGCTAGCAGTCTGCAGTAAGGGTACAGAGGGGAGGTAACCAGTTGGGGTGTGTACCTGCACAGACTCACTCTATCCAATTAGTGCTGCCATTTTCAGACTGTACAAGGACACCCCCCAACTGGTTACCACCCCTCTGTACTCTTACTGCAGACTGCTAGCAATTCATTCATAACTTCTAGTAGAAATAATAAAGGAATGGCACAACATAGAACCATAAGAATAGATGCACCAGAATTGTTATTACATGGGGAATGCAAGTAGCCATTAAACAGGCATGTCAGGAGCGGTGACAGGTCCTCTTTAAAATAATAATACAGACACACATAAAGATGGTAAGTCTCCGTTTAGGTCAGATATTTAAGTCAATTAGCTTTCTCTCTTTCTCTGTCAGCAGAAAATATACATAGCGTTTAATTCAAGTCTCTTTGTACTCTACCCCATATTGAAATAGAGTGGGAGAGCTTAATAAACAGAATAGTGCACTATGTAGTTTAATTGTAGAATACAATAAAATATACATCCCCCTTTTCCTTTTTCTCCCCTTTATCCCCCTCTTGCTCCCCCTTTCCTCAGGGTTATTACATATTATTTCATTGCATTATCATTGCAAATCACCTCAGTACTCTTATGTGACCTGTTTGGCTATAATTTCTTTCTGTCTCACTGGTAGATAGCATACACATACAAAATTTTACCATAGGACCCAATGAGATCTGTCTATGCCCCCAGCAGCAAATTCCCAGCTGAATTATAAGGTCGTAGGTGCTTTCAGCTTCAGGGTGCTTCTACATGTGGCAGATTTTGTGGCAGTCTTGAATTTGAGTCTGAAAATCAGTTCCATTCATTTGAACAGGGCAACAAGCACATAGATTTCTGTGAATGGAACTGATTTTCAGTCTCAGAATATTCTGCCAGAAAATCCACCACGTGTGAAGGTGCCCTCAGGATGTAACCTAGAATGTTTCCATTCAGAAAGCTTAGTTGTATCCATAGAGCTTAAAAATCTTAGACAGTTGTATTACTTCATTATATAGTTATGAAGCTTTATTTACACAGAAGTGGACACTGCCTTTAACCCCTTTGTGACCTCTGCTGTACATGTATGGCTGAAGTGTGCACTTTAAAGATGGCACCCATGGACGTGGTAGCCACCGAGTTTCTACTGTTTCAAACAGCAGAGACCCGAGTCGGTTGTCAAATGTGGCCATGACATCTAAGTGGTCCAGAAGCGGGACAACTCACTCCCGCTCCTGTAACAGCATTCCCGGGCTAAGATAGGGGAACCTGTTACATTATAGTAATAGCTGGAAGTCTCAAGCAGGCTTTGGTGGCTGTTACTAAAATATACCAACACAGGCCAGCAGGTGGCAGCACTGTATTGTTCTATTGTAAATGAAGTGTTCAATGATGGCTATATTACCACCACAGAACACAGTGGGCAATCTAATGATTGCCAATTATAGTCACCCAGGGTGACTTAAAAAAAAGTAAGAAAAAAGTAAATGGTATGGTAATAAAAAGTATGGTGAATGGTGTTGCGAAAAAAAACCCCACACCAATTGGTCATTTTTTGTCACTTTAACCTTCCCTCTCCAAAAATGTATAAATGTATAAAATGAGAGCAAAAAGTCACACACTTCAATATGGTATCACTGAAAAGTACTGATCACACAGCTCCATAAATATACCTGAAAAAAGTTATAGGGGTCAGAATATGATGATGTATGAATGTATCAGGTCAATTTTACTGCATAGTGAACGTCATAAATAACAAAAACATAAAACTGTGGCAGAATTGTTTTTCTTTCCCTAATTCCAACCGATTTGGAATTTTTTTTCCTGCTTCCCGCTACATGAAATCATAAATGGTGCCATTAGAAAGTACAACAAGGCCTGCAAAAAAATAACCCCTCATAAGGCTATGTGAACAGAAAAATAAAAAAGTTATGACTCTGGGAAGTTGGAGAGTGAAAAACGCAAAAATGCAAAATCACAAGGTCCTCTAAGGATTGATTATACTTTATTGAGGACTCTTAATAATACTTAATGGTTAATTGTAGATGACCATAATTATGTGACTGGTCTGTTAGGTCCCCCACATACGTAAGATCTTTATTACACTTATCAGTATGTTTTACAAAAATGTATTTTATTTATTTTAAAACCAAATATATTAAAATTTCTTCCCTTGTCTAGGAGTGACTGTCTTGATCCAGTACTATTTTTTGGCATTAGATAGCTAAAAGAGGGCAACAATTAAATTTATAATGAACCAAAGCTATTATGTACATAAAAATTCTAATAAATATTTGATAAGAACATACAATATTAAACAGAATGCAGTAGGACATCCGATTGAATGTCCCAGTTAAGGAAAACATGATAATTACAGATAATGCACTCATTATAAATTCTGATGCATTTAGGGGAAATGAAATGCGTGTTGCTGAAGAAACAGCGATGTTGACTAAAGCATTCCTTAAGGATATCTGTTCATTATGTCCTATCTGTGCGATCAAACGTTGAGACGGAGCTAGGGATGAAAAAGACAGCTAGGTGGCGCTACTGAGCTGTGGATGGCGTGAAACTGGAGGGATTTGTATGTCAGAGAAGGAAAATAGACTGCTAAAGAAGAAGTGTGTGATCAGCACATTCTCCCTGCTTCATCTCTACAGCATAGCAGCACATCAATACTATTTGCAGAATTTTACATTGTAATTTTTGAATTATAGTTCAGATGTTATGCGAAATATTGCTGTAAGAGGTTTGGCATAATGATTTGCACATTTGCACATTTTACTATAAATAAAAATCCATTTTCAGACTGTCTTATTTTTGCTCACTCTTATTATTCATAGTGATTTACAGCTTAAACGTGGCCTTTCTGAATCTGTTATAGTTGGGTCTGATTATAAGTTCTGGACAGACTGGAAGAAGGAAGTCTTTTATATCATGTCTCAGTCATGGCTGAAATATCCTAGGGCATAATTTACCAAGTAGTGCTATCCTGTGAGGCTTGTAATTGCCTGGCATTTATAAATGGCTCAGTAATTATAGCATGACTTTGGGATTTTTATTTTAAGCCTCAGCATTGTTGCAGGAATATAGTCATTGGAGCTTATTTATAAAAATGGGAAGGTGAGGTTTAACCATAGTAAGAAATCGGATTGCAGCTGTTATTTTACTAGCACAACAATTACCGAAAATAGTGCATTATAAAAAATAAAAGCAATGCCTTAATTCATATAGGCAACAACTGCACATTTCTTTTACACTAAGACTCATGGATAAATGACACTGATATTTCCTGCACCACTTTACAGGGATTGTCAGGGGCGGACTGGGAAGTTAAAGTGGCCCTGGAAAAAATAATAAAAGTGGCCCTGTTTTGTATTTGGGTCCAAATTGATGAAAGGCATGGCCAGCAATATCATATTGTGGCTCATTATACCACCCCAACAGAGCCAAATACCACAATCCATCACAAAATACTGCCAGCAGCACAAAACACATCCCCAAAAACTTCCACTGGTCGGCTGTGAGGAGGTCTCAGGCGGCCCTCTGGGCATCGTCCCACCGGGAAATTTCCCTGTAAGGTCTATGGCCAAATCAAACTGCTACTCATAAGCTTTATATGATAAAGATATGATATAGATGTCCTGCACACTCTGCTAGCAATAGGCAACAAAGGTTTTAATAAATATTTCTGGGTAGTCTTATAATACTGCTCGCTATCAGACCTCCCATGTGTTTTTCACCCAAGTCCCTCTGTCCTCCTTAAAGGGGTTCTCTTGGAATTAAGAACATAAAAATACTTAAATATTACTTTATAATAAATATATTCTCAAATACCTTCCATTATAATTTTGTCTGGTTTTGCCTGAGGAGCAATCATCAGGAGAAACAAAATGGCCACTATCCCATTAGTTCACACAAAACCTGTCCTAATCACACAGAAGTGACTTCACAACACTGCGGCAAAGATCTGCCTCATCCTCCTCTCTTCCCTACGTATGTCAGGGATTATGATCCTGAATACAGAGGATAAGAACTTTAGCCGACTCTCTGGGGAATTTCTTACAGGGAGGATGGACAGGGCAGACTGTGGCTGTGGTAATCGAGACTGTATACAAATGCTGCTGCTCATTAGCCACACCTCACCCTCCTCCTATGTCTCCTCATCATCTCCATTCCCCTAGAGATTCACCTGTATTCAGGATCATAATAACTGACAAGCAGAGCAGAAAGGAGAATGAGGCGGCTCTGTAGCTTAGTGTTGTGAAGTTATGTGTCCTTCTGTATGATTAAGACAGGTTTTATGTGAACTAATTGGATGGCGGCCATTTTGTTTCTCCTGATGATTGCTCCCCAGATAAAACAAGCCATTATAACTAATGAAAGGTATTTGTGAATATATTTATTATAAAATAGTAATTAAGTATTTACATTTTCTTAATTCCTGGAGAACCCCTTTAAATGTCCCTCTGAGGAATAGATTTGCATGGTTACATTTAGAATATTGATCCAGAAAGCATTTGTCTGGTTCCTCTATGTATATTAGACACCACCTTGTATATTAATTTATTATTTGGTGCAATTTGGATTTTAGAAATTTGTACATTCAGATAATTTTTACGATATTGTGTCTAAGAAAGCTATTAAAGTGTATAAATATGCAGGAAAATGGACTTTTACACAATGAACCACAAATGTCCCTCTTTGACTGTACAAAAAGTTGGGAGGTATGCACTATTGTCACTTTGGACTTTACACACCAGGACGTGCACATGACTGCCTGGTACTTGTTTGGTACCTGTTATGCCAGTTTTAGGGGTTCTTTCCTCATATTCAGGGTTCTCTGTTTATTCTAAAATTACCTGCTGGTTCTTGGTTTCTGACTATAAAGGGGTTGTTTCTTCACCGGGGGGACTTTCGGGCAGACCTCTAAACTGGACCTGTGGAGGGAATCATATTTACCTTATCCCTTCTGCTGGGGGCCATCTCCTTCTCTCCCCTGGTTCTGCTGCAGCTATCGGATCGCCTAACATCAACATCCAGTTTGACATGGGTCATGTGGCCATTGCAGCCCTGTAAAGGGCCAAAAAGAATAACCTTTGCCTAACTCATCAATTATTCTTGGTCTTGAATATGGAGGTGGCCAACAAGTTTTTAACTGTTTGAGGAAGCTGACGCAAAATACATGTCGGGGTGTGTTTTTCTTTAGGGTGTGCGGAACTAGGTCTGTATTTTACATGTTTCACTTGTGCTGATTCTTACTGGTTCCTTAAGGGAATGCCATATGGTATTATTTTACTTTATATTACTTTTGGTGCATATTTTTCCCTTTTAGATGTTTCATGTGACTTTATAATTGACCCATGTGGTCCCCCCACTGAGGTTTTAGAGTGCTAACGCCTTTACTTACAGTATGTGTTTTTAAGCTGTATTTTTAATGATTTAATAAAGATATATTTGAAAAATGTGTCCGCAGTGTGCTTCAGATATTTGATATAGGCGATTTGTGTTTTATTGTTAGCGCTTGCATTTATGATTTTTCATCTGATTTAGTGGCCCATTGTTGATAGGTGTGCTCACTCAATTTGGTACAAATTTGTCTCACAAATACCGTATAACTCACCACAGAGCTGTTCTAAAATTGTAAAGCTGTCGAAATGTATTGTACGTATTAATTTTCCAATGCACCAAATTCATTAACAGATGTAAACCATAATGATAAATGAGGCAAACAGACACCCAGTCATATCATTAGACTTCTAAAACAAGGAAAGATTTAGTAAAGGAAAGATTTACTTCTTACATTTGATGATATTAATAAAAGATTCAGAAATATAGGTAAATGAATGTAATACTTATCCTTGCCAAACCTGGATCATCTATATACAGTAATTGTTACCTGAAATGAAATGATGCGGGGTTATAAAATGTAAATGAGGCTGTTCTGGATGAAGAGACATCATGGGCAATGACTGTTAATTAGACACAACCTCTGAACAGTCGAGGGATACAAGGTTTCTGGCATCTATCAGTTCTTCTGAAGTGTCTATGTTTTCAATATTGGCCATGAAGCTTGAATTGACACTTCCTACACTGATGTAGACCTGAATTACTGTATCGTATTTTCTCGGTTCACAGCCTCATCAGCATTCTGATAGAGCTCTAGAATGTCAGTTACATTGGAAAGGGTTTTGCTGCTAATATCTGGATTTTATTTTATACTAGCAGAAGGACCTGGCTTTGCCCGGGTATGTTTCATTTATTTCATTTAATATTTGTGTGTGTTGTTAAAAGATATTGACAATATCCCCCATAACAGTGACGTCCACAGTACCCCAACCCCTCCGCAGCCTTCCACCCTTTAACACTGACCCCTCCACAGTGCCCTGCTTCTTAAAATGGGACCTCCACAGCAGCCCACCCCCTTAACTTTGTCACAGCAGGCTGCCCCTTTAACAATGAGTTCCACAGCACCCCACCCCCTTGACAGTGAGCTGCACAGGGGCCCGCCTCCTTAACAGTGACCTCTACAGCACCCGCCCCTTAACAGTGCTCATAGTTTACAGTCTCCTTAACTGTGACCTCCACCATTCCCAGCGCCCTTAACAGAGACCTCCACATCAACTGCCCCTACTGCCCCTTTAACAGTGACTTCCACAGCGGCCGCCCCTTTATTAGTGACCTCCACAGTACTCTGTATCCTTAACAGTGATTTCTACAATAACATGCCCCCTTAACAGTGACCTCCACAGCACTTGCCCCTTTAACAGTGACCTCCAGAGCTTCCGGCCCTTTATTTGTGACCTCCACAGTACCCCATCTCGTTAACAGTGATTTTTGCAATAACATGCCCCCTTAACAGTGACCTCCACAGAGCTCCGCTCCCTTAACTCTGACCTCCACTACACCCCGCCCCTTAACAGTGATCTCTACAGCACCCCACCCCTTAACACTGACCTCCATAGCGGACCGTCCCCTTAACTGTGACCTCCACAGCACTCCGCTTCCTTAACACTTTGTCATCCACAGTGCCCTGCCCCTTTAAAGCTGACCTATAGCAGTGAAGAAAAATGGCTGGGTTGTTATAGAAACCTGGTGTAAAACTGTGTGTATGTGGAGACTAAGGGCCTGTGTGCTTCTATTGGCTGATAAGGGTCATGTGACTGTGTGCATGGCAGATAGGATATGAAGAGAAAGATCTGCAGGCTTCTATTGGCTAATGTAGGTCATGTTATGGTGCCATATTTACATTTTTGGGAATATCTCAGGAATGGTATGTGCTACAGAACTGAGACCCGGTCTAGAACCTTCCCGGACACCTGATGTACCTGTATGCCAAATTTCGTGTTTGTAAATGCGACGGTGCGGATTTCTTTCGCGGACATATCTACATACATACACTCAGCTTTATATATTAATCTTATATTAAAGAGCTATTCCAGATTTCAGATATTTCAGAGGTTTTGAGAAATAATAATCTCTACCATATAGTTTACCCAATCAATTCTGTTCCACCCTCCTGCTGGTCTTATGCATCCTCCACCACTGCTCTGTGCACCATGATCTGATGTCCATAGTGACAGCATGTCACAGGATAACGGTGACCAGTTCTCCGCTCACCTGTCATTTGAAAAACTTGGACTTTTGTTTATTTACTCTGATTAGATGAACTCCTTTTATATCTGGAACTTGGTTAAATAACATGAGAATCTATCAATAAGGCTGAAACAATGTTACATAATGTATCACAAGGTTCTCCATGAACTATTCTTTCTTTACACTGAGGCTGAGGTTTTTTGGTGGATCGTGGAGGTCAAGCTGGGTATCAGACCCCTGACGATCTGAGCTTGGTGATCTATCCTGAGGAAAGGTCATCAATATAAATATAGCGGACAACCCCTTTAAGGAAAATAGTTGTGATTCTTGAAGTCATTAGATGAATAGCTAGTGTTTTCTATTACACTAAATGGCATTTCATTGCTTTCAAGAACTTTTGTTGTGTAGAGTACATGATCAAAAGTATATGGATGCCCCTCATAATTATTGAGTTCAGGTGTTTCAGTCAGACCTATTGCAAATAGGAAATTAATCCAACCATACAATCTTAATAGATAGACATTGTATTAGTATGGGTCATACTGAAGAACACAGTGAGGGGCATTTATTAAGCCTCTTATGCCACTATTGTGGAGTAAAAAAGTTGCACATTATTGCTTTTCTGAAGTGGAGAGAAGAAGGGATGTTGCTTAGCGAAAGGGGCAGGACTTTGTACCGCCCGCCGCAGTAACTATAACTTTCAGCAGAAAGTGATGGAAGTTATACGCCAGACTGTAGCTGGCATAGACTTCAAATTCTGGCGCATGACAGGGCAGAGATGCACCTGATTTGTTAAGAGGCTTCTGTCTAATAAATTAGGTGCATCTCACGTCAGTGCAGGGAGATCAAGACTGGTGGATGGATGTGCCAGTCTTGCAATATCCACCCCAGTGATTTGAAAAATGGCATTGTCATAAGATGCCATCTTTGCCACAAGTCAGTTTGTAAAATTTCTGTGTAACATTCAATGTGTTCAAATCCCTGAATACATCACAAGCTTACACAGAACAGACAACAAGGTCCAGAGAAAGCCAAAATAAATGTTTTATTAAAAATGGACTCAGAATAGGTTTCAAGCGGTATGGATCAGACTGATCAGTGGCAGAAGTGTACCACTGTGGCAAGTGACCGGTGACCACTGTGGCCCAAACCCTAAAGGTGTTATTCCGGTGTTCACCTTGTTTTCACCCTTTAACCTCTATACAGGGATCCCATGCAGAACAGGGAGCATAGTGTTCACATTCAGACATTCAACATGCCTGAAACTCATGCAGATCAGGAATACAGGGAGAATGACGTTCACAGACAGATCAAGACAAAAAGACATTACAACATAGGAACATGGTTCATAGCTTGGAACTCATGAAGAACAGGAAGCATAGCATTCACAGACATACATACAAACATGCCTGGAACCCATGCAGAACAGGGAGCATGGTGTTCACAAACAGACATACACACATGCCTGGAACCCATGCGGAACAGGAAGCATGGAGTTCACAGACAGATGAAGACAAAAATACATTAATGAATAACCAGGCTAACCACACAAGTCAGGGTAGAGTAACAAAGACCCAGGTCAGGAAAGCAAACACCCTGCACCTAGCATTCCTGGAGACAGATCAAACTCCCAGGCATATCACATACAGGTCTAAACAGCAGGGTGATTAAGACACTTGACCTCAGGGTAACATTAACCTATAGTAGACATAGGGAACACACAATTCTCAGAGCACAGTTCACACACTATAGAAGACCAGCAATCACCACACAAGCAACCAGTATATATGGGAACTTCAACTGCAGCCAGTACCCAAGAGCGCATGCAGCCAGCCTACATGGCAAGTGTCACAGTGAACCGCACTGTGATTCAGACACAGAGAGCAGAATACTCACAGAGCACAGTTTACACACTATAGAAGACCGCAGCCAGCATGCACCACCCAAACAAGCAGCATACACAGAAATGTCAACCACCACTAGTATACAAGAGTGTATGGAGCCAGCCTACACGGCAACGAGTGTCACAGTAAACCACACTGTGAAATTCTGATCTGGAAGATGTGTCTCTGTCAAATAACCCCTTCAAACGGGCTTATATGAGTTCTTAAAAGTAAATAAAATTACAGCTTATGAAAATGTGTAGAAATCTGGGTCTCACGCCAGTTTTCTAAAATTCACATCCACAACTACCCCTTGGTTACACTTGATGGACTTATGACTTTTTTTCAACCGTATTAACTATGTAACTGTAAGTGCTATTATTGGGAAGTGTAAGCATCAAGAATTAACAACCGCATAGCCACAGAACAGTAGACTAGGCAAACCCGCAGAGCAGAGCAAAGTTCTGAAGGGCTTGGGGCATAACAATCACCTTTCCATACCTCCCAACTTTTGAAAATAACAAAGAGGGACAATATGTGCGGAGCGCATCATGGCAGTTTTTTTTTCATACTAGGTCATGCCTCTAACTCCGCCCAAAGCTTAATTATTGACTGTCACAACTACAGCAGCTGGGGATCGGTTAGGTGAATATAAGTTCCTTTATTTTTTTACTGCATGTGGAGCTCCTGTATTTTGAGATTCAAAATCCATTTAAATAGTAGCTCATAAATATCAGATTATAGATATTTTAAGGTCCAGTTATAGTCTAATATACAGGTAGAAACCATACAGACACTTTAGCAAGGAGTAATTTAGTAAATTTATTAACACACATTTATGCATTAATTCCCTAGGTCAAAAAGAGGGACATTTAAGAAGAGGGAAAGAGGGACTTGGGTCAAAAAGAAGGACTTTCCCTCCAAAAGATCGACACTTGGGTGGCATGCCTTTCATCTGTTGCCTCTGCCCCTGGGTTCTCCGGGATTTAACAATTGATAACCTACTGATAGGTCATCAATGTTCCATTGGAGAGGGGTCAACTCCAGGTACCCCCCCTACCCCCCCACTGATCATCTGTTCATGAGTAACTCCAGTGCCGAAAGTAGATGCCAGAACTACACAGCTCCATCCATTGTGTAGTCAACGGAGCTGGTTATTGCGGTGCTGCTCCCATTAAGGTTCCGGTCTACTACATCGTAGATAGAGCTGTGTAGTTACCATACCAGAGCTACCCTACTTCAGAACGGCTGATTGGTGGGGTGCTGGGAGTTGGACCAACCCCAATTTGATATTGATGACTAAATCCTCATTCACACATCAGTGTTTTTGTCAGTGATTTCCATCAGTGATTGTGAGCCAAAACCAGGATTGGAGCCTCCACAGACATGGAAGGTATAATGGAAAGATCTGCACCTGTTCTGTGTTTAGAGCCGCACCTGGTTTTGGCTTAAAATCACTGATGGAAATCACTGACCGAACACTGACGTCTGAATTAGGCTTTAGGGATAGATTATCAATGGTTAAATCCCGGAGAACCCTTATAAGGTATATTTAGTGTATGTTGAAAGAGTAGCTGAGTGCTTTCAAATATGTTGTCACTTCTGGTTGCTGGTTTATTTTTTTTTAGTGCACTGAATCTCATGGAAAAGCAATACTACAGTAATTTCTGCCTTTATACTTATCTCTATGGAAATCCATACAGTTCAGATATAGTAACTTTATTTCACCAGTAAATTGCATTCTGTACTACACTATTTACTGAAATGTGGTGACTATTTTAATGTATACAGTATTAGTGGACTATTCTGTTTTTGATGAAATGCTGGACATGGCTGGTATCAATAGTTGCCTTTTATATATGCTGAGTTAAGGCATACATGGTTCCATCACTTTATATGTTTGAAAACCCTTCTTGCTATTCAATTTCAAATGGATTCTTCAGACCCATAACACAGTTTGAGCAGCATCTTATTTAAGCTTAAATAGTTCCCTTTTCCTGGTATGTCTGTTTAGTAACTCATTGCATTCCTCATGTAATAACAATTCTGGAGCATCTCTTCTTATGAATGCATATTGTGCTATTCCTTCTATATGTTTATGAATAAAGGTAAAACTGGATATTACCAATTGGTGTGTAACCCTACACAGTCTGATGTGGATTGGATAGTATCAAACTGTGCAGGGACACCCCCAACTGGTAACATCCAGTTAGGGCTCATGCACACGACAGTGAAAAATGGCTGTGTGACGTCCGTCTAAGTAGCGGCCGTCACACGGCCATTTTTTGTGCCAATGTCAGCCTATGGGGCTATTCACATGGCCGTTTTTTTAACGGCCAATGAATAGCGTCCGTCCAGAAATAGGACATGTCCTATTTCTGGCCCGTTTTCACGGCCCAACTGCCCCATTGAAATAAATGGGGCTGTTTTTAACGGCCGATTGACAGGAGTGCTCCCGTCTACGGGCTGTTAAAAACGGGTACCATATGGCTACTCACCCTACCCACTTGCTTGCGCAGTGCACTCTCCAGTCTTCATTGAGCAGGCCCTGCTGATGGACCTGCGTTATGCGCGGTGACGTCATCACGTTGGCGCATTCAGTGACGTCATCACTCACATCACAGGTCCTTCGGCAGGTCCTGTGCGTGAGAGAAGAGACTGCTGCACCGCGAGCAAGTGGAGAAGGTGAGGTTTTTTTTTTTTTTTTAAATCATCAAAAAGCAGCTGTGGGGGCATTTATTTAAACCATGGGGGATGTCAGTTTTTCATGGCCATTTTGCATCAGTGTGTGCATCCATTTTCTGGCCGTGTGTCCATATTTAATGTTCGTTTTGCATCTGTTTTGTATCAGTTTTTCATATCCTTTAAAAACGGACATGAAAAATTGATGAATTGGATTGGCAGTTATTTCTTGCCCCCAACTATAAACATGACCCCCATGATGCCCATAATGTCCTCCATAGTGCCCCTAACTAAAATTAATGTCCCCCATGTAGGCCCCCTGGTAAAATAATGTCCCCCATGTAGGCCCCCTGGTAAAATAATGTCCCCCATGTAGGCCCCCTGGTAAAATAATGTCCCCCATGGTGTAAATAATTTTTTATAGTGCCCCTGGTAAAATAATGTCCCCCATGTAGACCCCCTGGTAAAATAATGTCCCCCACGGTGTAAATAATTTTTTATAGTGCCCCTGGTAAAATAATGTCCCCCATGTAGGCCCCCTGGTAAAATAATGTCCCCCATAGTGTAGGAATTTTTTTAAATTTTCCCAACTTTAATAATGTCCCCCATGTAGGCCCCCATCTTAAATAATTTCCCCCATGGTTTAAATAAATACCCCCACAGCTGCTTTTTGATGATTTAAAAAAAAAACAAAAAACAAAACAAAAAACCTCACCTTCTCCACTTGCTAGCGCTGCAGCAGTCTCTTCTCTCACGCACAGGACCTGCCGAAGGACCTGCAATGTGAGCTATGACGTCACTGAACGCGCCAACGTGATGACGTCACCGCGCATAACGCAGGTCCATTGGCAGGGCCTGCTCAATGAAGATTGGAGACTGCACTGCGCGAGCAAGTGGGTAGGGTGAGTGGCCATATGGTACCCGTTTTTAACGGCCGGTAGACTGGAGCACGCTTGTCAATCGGCAGTTAAAAACGGCCCCATTCATTTCAATGGGGCAGTCGGCCCGTTGAAACGGCCCAGAAATAGGACATGTCCTATTTCTGGACGGACGCTATTCACTGGCCGTTAAAAAAAACGGCCATGTGAGTAGCCCCATAGGCTGACATTGGCACAAAAAATGGCCGTGTGACGGCCGCTACTTAGACGGCCGTCACATGGCCATTTTTCACTGTCGTGTGCATGAGCCCTTAGACCTTCATTACAAACTTCTGGTAATACATTCATAAACTTCTAGTAGGAATAAGAGTAATGGCACATCATAAAATCATGAGAATTGATTCTCCAGAATTATTACATTGAGGAATGCAAGTAGTTACTAAAACAGACATGTCGAGAGGTTACAGGTCCTCTTTAAAATAATGTTCATACAAGACCAAAATGTTGCCTGTAACTATTTTTTATCATGATGGATCAATAAAGATGTCATTTTATTGGAGTCTGCCATGAGCTTTACAAGCTACGGATAAAATGCAATGTTGATTTGGAAATATCAATGTGAAATGTAAATGGTAACATCAAGATATCCAGGCACAATACAATATATATATATATATTTATATTTAACTGCTGCTCAAAGCAATATATTTTTGCTTGAATTATATACACATGCAGTGTAGCAGAGACACTTACATGTTTTTCCTGTCTGCAAAGTGAGCTAGAGAAATAAAAAACTGGTGATATACGGTCATGAGAAAACAAAGTATGCACTCTTTGAATGCTATGGTTTTACAGATTAAAAAAAATCTAGTGCTTACAAGGTTATACAATTAGGTAAAAGCAAACTCAGATAAATAACAACACATAACAAATTATACAGTGTCCTTATTTACTTAATACCTGGTAAAAGATATTGATGACCTGTCCACAGAATAGGCCATCAGTATCAGATCAGCAGGGGTCTGACACCCAGGACCCCCGCAGATCAACTATTAGCTCTGTGAGTGCCACAATCTTTTCCTAGGCCAGTGACATCACCATACATTGATCACATGGCCTAGTTGCAGCTTAGCCCCATTCAAGTCAATAGGGCTGAGCTGCAATACCAAAAACAGCTGTTATACAATGTACAGTGCTGTGGTTATCACACCGGCAGGGGTCCGAGTCCTGGCACCCCTGCTTATCAGCTGTTTCAGGGAGTCGATGTGCTTGTCAGAGCTCTGGTGAGCACTGCAGGCTCTGGGAGGCTTTCCAACCACAGCACTGTACACCGTATAATGGCTGTTCTTGGTATTTCAGCTCAACCCCATTGACTTGAATGGGACTGAGCTGCAACTAGGCCATGTGACCAATGTACAATGAAGTCACTGGCCTAGGAAAAGTCTGCGGTGTTCACAGAGCTAATAGCTGATCAGCAAGGCTGCCAGGACTTTGATTCCCGATAATGATAATGATGATATCCTAAGCATAGGTCATCATTATCTTTTCCAGGATAACCCCTTTAACAAAAACTAGGCCAAAATGCAGAAGCTGTTTGTGAAAATAGGAATTAAGAGGGTAAGTAGTCAGGTGCTGATAATCAAATGCCCTTGATGAACTGACCATCAGCACAGGTAACCACCACTATAAAAGTAGACGTTTTTGCAGTTTGCTGGTCTGGAGCATTCAGGTGTGTGTTAACACAATGCTAAAGAGGAAAGACACCAGCAATGAATCTTAGAGATGAAATTGTTGCTTTCCATCAATGTGGGAAGGGTTATAAGGCCATTTCCAAACAACATGAAGTCAATAAATTTAGCCAAAAACTTGCAAGACAGTTGATAATCTTTCGAGGAGTGGACACCCCACCAAATTAACCCCAAGATCAGGCTGAGCATTGCTCAGAGAAATTGCAAAAAAACCCAGAGGTACATCTAAAACTTCACAGGCCACAGGTAGCATTTTAAATGCTCAAGTTCATGACAGTACAATTAGAAAAATACTGAACAAGTATAGTCTGTTTGGAATGATACCCAGGAGAAAGCCTCTTCTTTCTAAAAAGAACATAGCAGCATGGCTTAAATGGGTCGCCACCCTTCAGCAAATGGCATTTATAATGTAGACAAAGTTCATAGAAAGCACTTACTAATGTATTGTGGTTGTCCATAGTTCCTCCTTTGCTGGCTGGATTCATTTTTCCATCTCATGACCACCCTGCAATTCAGTAGCAGTGGCCATGCTTGCACACTATAGGAAAAGGTGCCGAACTTTGTGCGCTCCCACAGTCTCGGCCACCAGAAATGCTGTTTCTTTTGCCTATAGTGTGCATGCACGACCACCACATCCGGATTGCAGGGTGGTCATAACTATGGAAACGAGAAGAGTATAATTGGATGGAAAAATGAACCAAGCCAGCAAAGGAGGCAACATGGATAATCACAATTAGAGATGAGCGAACGTGCTCGAAACAAGCACTGTACCGCTCGGCTCCCCTGTGCTCGCATGGGCGCAGGCAGCTGCTTCCGTCCTCCTGAGGAGGACAGAAGCGGCTGCCTGCACCCATGCGAGCGCAGGGGAGCCGAGCGGTACAGTGCTCGTTTCGAGCACGTTCGCTCATCTCTAATCACAATACATCAGTAAGTGCCTTGTATTAACTTTGCCTACATGATAAATATCGCTTTCTGAAGTGAGACAACCCCTTTAAATTTGCAAAGTTGCATCTGAACATACCACAAGACTTCAAGAACAATGCTCTTCAGAAAGATGAGACCAAAGTAGAGATGTGTGGCTAAAATGCAAAGTGCTATGTTTGGCAAAAATCAAACACACAATATCATCAAAAACACCTCATGCAAACGTCAAGATTGGTGATGGAGGAATGATGATTTGAGATTGTTTTCAGCCACATGTCCTGAGCACCTTGCTGTCAAGCTTGGCCAAAATTGAGCTATGCAACAGGACAAAGATCCCAAGAAACTCTACAATAGAAGGCTGAAAAAGGAGTCAATGAGCTACAAAGGCCCAAAGTCCAGACCTCTACCCAGTAGATATGCTGTTGTGGGACCTTAGGAAAGCTGGGCCACAAACCTCAATGAACTGAAGCAAAGTCCTTCAGAATGATGTGAGTGACTGATAAAATCATACAGAAAACTATGAAGAAATTAAGTTATTGTAATCCAGATGTATTTGTGTCAAGAATGTTGACTGTTGGCTTTGACCCTAAGTTACAAAAGGGCTAAAACATCAGTTAATACACAAGCAGAGCTGAGCAATGTTTGTCATAGTCCTTATATTCAATCTAGGCAAGTAATGCTTCTATCTCTATCTATTCCTTATACAGTACATTGTGTGCAGTACATTGTCATCATACTTTGGAGCAGCAATCCTAACAATAAGATCATAACAGTAGAACTGTGTCCTCTTGAAGGACACAAGATTGTATTAATTCCCATAATAAAGAGTAACCAGGAGATGATGGTATTAAAAATGGATGGGAAATTATGGAGGTGAATGGGGTTAGTTCAGGGTTACCTTGACCCTTTAATTAACCCCTATACAATCTGTTCCAGTTAGAGCGTTCATTGCTTCATATACAGCTATTTTATTGTAACATTGTTTTGGCAAGCATGAAATGGTTATACATTGTATAGATTTATTTTATACTGTTAGGTTATTTAAGTATTTCTTTCATTAGAACCAACAGATATATTATTCATATCATATAAATCATTCTCACTGTTCCCTAATCTAGCCCCATTATAATGGTGTTCTTCTATATTCCAGAAAAATAGTATAGTTTCTGCCCATACCTTTGGTAACTATATGACCCATGATACTATGTCAAAAAACAATATACTTTGGGCAGCATGGTGGCTCAGTGGTTAGCCCTGGTGCCCGACATCTGCATGGAGATTTCATGTTCTTCCCGTGTTTGTGTGGGTTTTTTCCGGGTATTCTGGTTTCCTCCCACACTCCAAAGACATTGGAGCCCCACTGGAGACAGCAAGTAATGATAAAGTCTGTAAAGCTCATGTCAGCACTATATAAGTGAGTAAAATAAATAAATATACTGTGTTATTTGGATTCAAATAAAGACAATTCTCCTTAACTCCTTCCCGCCCAGCGCCATACATGTAGTGACTTCCCGCCCAGCGCCGTAGTACTATGGCGCGCTGATCCTGTGGGTGCAGGAGCCGGTGCATTAACCCTTCATGTGCCGCGGTCAGCGCTGACCGTGGCACATGCGATGCGGGCGGTGAGAAGGGGTGTCCATCGGGTCCCCGCGCTGCTGTGACGGGGACCCAATGGCTTAGATGGCTGCCGGATGCCTTCCTTAGGCATCTGGCTGTCATCTACGGAAGCCTGTGAGATATACATTGAGTAATACACTTACAGCCAATGCATTGCAATACAGAAGTATTGTAATGCATTGTAAAGGGGATCAGACCCCCAAAAGTTAAAAAAAGCGTCCTTTTCACAAAATAAAGTAATAAAAAAATTGTAAAAAAATAGGGAAAAAAAGAAAAATAGACATATTAGGTATCGCCGCGTCCATATCGACCGACTCTATAAAAATATCACATGATCCACCCCGGCAGGTGAACGCAGTTAGAAAAAAAAAACAGTGCCAAAACAGCCATTTTTTGGTCACCTTCCCTTACAAAAAGTGTAATAGCAGGCGATCAAAAAAGCATATGTACCCCAAAATGGTACCAATCAAACCGTCATCTTGTCCTGCAAAAATTGAGACCCTACCTAAGACAATCGCCAGAAAATTAAAAAAACTATAGCTCTCAGAAAATGGCAACACAAAAAAAAGATTTTATTCTGTTCAAAAATGCAGCTAATGTGTAAAATTTAACAAAAATAAAAATTGTAGACAAATTGGGTATCGCCGCGTCCGTAACAACATGCTATATAAAAATATCACATGATTTGCCCCCTCAGGTGAATAGTGTATAAAAAAATGTAAAGAAAACTATGCCAAAACAGCTATTTTTTTCACCTTGACTCACAAAAAGTGTAATACCAAGCGATCAAAAAGCCTTATGTACCCCAAAATGGTACCAATGAAAACGTCATCTCATCCCACAAAAAATGAGCCCCAAATAAGACAGTAACTCAAAAAAATAAAAATCAATGGCTCCCGCAAACTAATCCATCAAAATCTGAGCCGCAAAATCCATGTGGCGCTCCTCCTGTTCTGAACCTGCCATGTGCCACTACAGCAGTTTACCACCATATATGGGGTGTTGCCGTATTCAGGAGAAAATGGGTAACAAATTATGGGGTGCTTTTCTTCTGCTACCCCTTGTGAAAATGAGTAAGAACTTCGTGGCACTCCGCTACGGTGTGCTTGGAGTCGGGTTCCCACCCCGCAGTAGCAATGAAGAAATACTCCAGCACAATGAAGAATAATGCTGATAATTCTTTATTAATCACACGGCCAAACAGAAATGTTGTGACGTTTCGGCCAAATGCGGCCTTCATCAAACTATGGCACAAAAAAAGGGGAAATAGACAAATACAAAATTGAGTTCCCAGGAGACAGTAAAATGCATAGCATCATGCGACAACATATAAGTAGCATAGATCTTAGTCATATCTGTAAATGGCTATTAAGGATTATCACATATCAAATCTGAAAAAGACATAAGGCTAACTATGGACATACATAAAATTATACGGATACACATATATATATATATATATACATATATACACTCACCGGCCACTTTATTAGGTACACCTGTCCAACTGCTCGTTAACACTTAATTTCTAATCAGCCAATCACATGGCGGCAACTCAGTGCTTTTAGGCATGTAGACATTGTCAAGACAATCTCCTGCAGTTCAAACTGAGCATCAGTATGGGGAAGAAAGGTGATTTGAGTGCCTTTGAATGTGGCATGGTTGTTGGTGCCAGAAGGGCTGGTCTGAGTATTTCAGAAACTGCTGATCTACTGGGATTTTCACGCACAACCATCTCTAGGGTTTACAGAGAATGGTCCGAAAAAGAAAAAACATCCAGTGAGCGGCAGTTCTGTGGGCGGAAATGCCTTGTTGATGCCAGAGGTCAGAGGAGAATGGGCAGACTGGTTCGAGCTGATAGAAAGGCAACAGTGACTCAAATTGCCACCCGTTACAACCAAGGTAGGCAGAAGAGCATCTCTGAACGCACAGTACGTCGAACTTTGAGGCAGATGGGCTACAGCAGCAGAAGACCACACCGGGTGCCACTCCTTTCAGCTAAGAACAGGAAACTGAGGCTACAATTTGCACAAGCTCATCGAAATTGGACAGTAGAAGATTGGAAAAACGTTGCCTGGTCTGATGAGTCTCGATTTCTGCTGCGACATTCGGATGGTAGGGTCAGAATTTGGCGTCAACAACATGAAAGCATGGATCCATCCTGCCTTGTATCAACGGTTCAAGCTGGTGGTGGTGGTGTCATGGTGTGGGGAATATTTTCTTGGCACTCTTTGGGCCCCTTGGTACCAATTGAGCATCGTTGCAACGCCACAGCCTACCTGAGTATTGTTGCTGACCATGTCCATCCCTTTATGACCACAATGTACCCAACATCTGATGGCTACTTTCAGCAGGATAATCGCCATGTCATAAAGCTGGAATCATCTCAGACTGGTTTCTTGAACATGACAATGAGATCACTGTACTCAAATGGCCTCCACAGTCACCAGATCTCAATACAATAGAGCATCTTTGGGATGTGGTGGAACGGGAGATTCTCATCATGGATGTGCAGCCGACAAATCTGCGGCAACTGTGTGATGCCATCATGTCAATATGGACCAAAATCTCTGAGGAATGCTTCCAGCACCTTGTTGAATCTATGCCACGAAGAATTGAGGCAGTTCTGAAGGCAAAAGGGGGTCCAACCCGTTACTAGCATGGTGTACCTAATAAAGTGGCCGGTGAGTGTATATATATATACAAAGGAGTATATAATATGCAGGGGGATTTCCGTAAGACCCTAGAGGCTTCATCTTAAAGGGAACCTGTCAGCTCTGAAATACCCTCCAAACTAGAGTAAGCAGTGTATAGTGTAAGTGACGATGAGTCCGGTTATGTAATTTTTATCTTCATACCCGCTTCCGTTCTGATGTTGTGCTCCCACAAACCTGCAGTAAAATGCACTCAGTGGACTCCAGTGCTCACTCACATAATGGAGAGGACTCAAAGAAGAGTCCACTGAGTGCATTTTACTGCTGGTTTGTGGGAGCACAGCGTCGGAATGGAAGTGAGTATGAAGATAAAACTTACATATTCAGATTCAGCATCACTTACACTATACACCGCTTACTCCAGTTCAGGGGGTGTTTCGGAGATGACAGGTTCCCTTTAAATATGTCAGCTCGTTTCCAAAATTATCACAGTCATCAGTTGTGAAAACAAAGTACATCAAAATCGTCAGGTAAGTATATACAGAACATCATGATGGATATCATATATAACCAGAGTTTAGTAATGGCCACAAGCTGTATATATAGGAAAACTAAACTGGTAAGCATAGAAACTATGAAGGACCAAGCTACAATTATGAGACAAACTTGTACCCTGTAACATGGGAGCTGAAGGTGGTACAGATAGTATTGGACATACTGGTAACAATATTCATATGGTAATGAACAGTAGATATTACCTGGTGCCGTAGAGACACCTGACACCTTCAGCTCCCATGTTACAGGGTACAAGTTTGTCTCATAATTGTAGCTTGGTCCTTCTTAGTTTCTATACTTACCAGTTTAGTTTTCCTATATATACAGCTTGTGGCCATTACTAAACTCTGGTTATATATGATATCCATCATCATGTTCTGTATATACTTACCTGACGATTTTGATGTACTTCGTTTTCACAACTGATGACTGTGATAATTTTGGAAACGAGCTGACATATTTAAGATGAAGCCTCTAGGGTCTTACGGAAATCCCCCCGCATATTATATACTCCTTTGTATATATATATATATATATGTGTATATATATATGTGTATCCGTATAATTTTGTTATGTATGTCCATAGACATAAGGCTAACTATGTCAGATGAAATGCAGAGTATTGTCAGATAAAATGCAGAGTATAAAAGTAAATTCCCCTTTAAAAGTGTCCTCTCTGACCCAGGAAGCGGTGCAGCAACGTCTTAAAAATATTAAAATAGACAAATCACCAGGACCGGATGGCATACACCCCCGTATCCTAAGAGAATTAAGTAATGTAATCGACAGACCCTTATTTCTGATATTTAAGGACTCCATACTGATGGGGAGTGTTCCACAGGATTGGCGCATAGCAAATGTGGTGCCAATATTCAAAAAGGGTCCAAAAACAGAGCCTGGAAACTATAGGCCGGTAAGTTTAACTTCTGTTGTGGGTAAAATGTTTGAAGGTTTTCTGAGAGATGCTATCTTGGAGTACCTCAATGAAAATAAGCAAATAACTCCATATCAGCATGGCTTCATGAGGGATCGGTCATGTCAAACCAATTTAATCAGTTTCTATGAGGAGGTAAGTTCTAGACTTGACCGCGGCGACTCAATGGATGTCGTATATTTGGACTTCTCCAAAGCGTTTGACACTGTACCACATAAAAGGTTAGTATACAAAATGAGAATGCTTGGCCTGGGAGAAAATGTCTGTATGTGGGTAAGTAACTGGCTTAGTGATAGAAAACAGAGGGTGGTTATTAACGGTACATACTCAGATTGGGTCACTGTCACTAGTGGGGTACCACAGGGGTCTGTATTGGGTCCTATTCTCTTCAATATATTTATTAATGATCTTGTAGAAAGCTTGCACAGTAAAATATCAATTTTTTGCAGATGACACTAAACTGTGTAAAGTAATTAACACAGAGGAGGACAGTGCACTGCTACAGCAGGATCTGCATAGACTGGAGGCTTGGGCAGAAAAGTGGCAGATGAGGTTTAACACTGACAAATGTAAGGTTATGCATATGGGAAGGAATAATGCAAGTCACCAGTACATACTAAATGGTAAAGCATTGGGTAACTCTGACATGGAAAGGGACCTAGGAATTTTAGTGAACAGCAAACTAAGCTGCAGAAACCAGTGTCAGACAGCTGCTGCTAAGGCCAATAAGATAATGGGTTGCATCAAAAGAGGCATAGATGCCCGTGATGAGAACATAGTCCTGCCACTTTACAAATCACTAGTCAGACCACATATGGAGTACTGTGTACAGTTCTGGGCTCCTGTGAACAAGGCAGACATAGCAGAGCTGGAGAGGGTTCAGAGGAGGGCAACTAAAGTAATAACTGGAATGGGTGGACTACAGTACCCAGAAAGATTATCAAAATTAGGGTTATTCACTTTAGAAAAAAGACGACTGAGGGGAGATCTAATAACTATGTATAAATATATCAGAGGTCAGTACAGAGATCTCTCCCATCATCTATTTATCCCGAGGACTGTGACTGTGACGAGGGGACATCCTCTGCGTCTGGAGGAAAGAAGGTTTGTACATAAACATAGAAGAGGATTCTTTACGGTAAGAGCAGTGAGACTATGGAACTCTCTGCCTGAGGAGGTGGTGATGGTAAGTTCACTAAGAGAGTTCAAGAAGGGCCTGGATGTATTTCTGGAGGGTAATAATATTACAGGTTATAGTTATTAGAGATGGGTCGTTGATCCAGGGAGTTATTCTGATTGCCTGACTGGAGTCGGGAAAGAATTTTTCCCCCTAAAGTGAGGAAAATTGGCTTCTACCTCACAGGGGTTTTTTTTGCCTTCCCCTGGATCAACTTGTAGGAAAACAGGCTGAACTGGATGGACAGATGTCTTTTT